>CM037854.1:86725337-87016594 GCA_021234595.1 Delia radicum
GAAAAAGCTTTAGCATAGTTATGAAAAACTTCATAATATGATAAAAATTTCATTGATTTTCTTTCAATGTAACACTTCATAAATATCATAAAGTAGTGTCATAAAGAGGAAGTTGATGACAGACTTCTTCATATTTATTTACGTCCAATGTATCACTTCATAAATATGATAAAGTTGTGTAAATATGTAAACATGATGATTAGTTCCATAACTTTTCAGGAAATGCTTAATAAATATTATGAAACATTTCATAAATAGAATGATGCTGTCTCAAAAACTTTTATGAAATGTTTCAAAATATTTTCAAGTTAAAAATTTTCATTTGAATTAAAAATATAAATTTTTTTGAATATGATCTGAGCTTAAATCAGTTTTATCTTCGATTGTAATAATATTGGTAATATTTTGTAATCAACTTAAAAATTAATCAGATCTTGAACTTTTGTCGGATCAGTGGGTTAATGTCGGCTTTCTTGTGGACACAAAGTCACATCCAAGGGCTGTCGTTTCATTTTTTCTTTATTAAGGCCATGTAAAAAAATATTAAAAGGCTTAAATAAGAGAAAACCATTATTTAATTGTATACACGTAAATATATTTTTTATTATAAAACTTATGTACTTATTTTTTTTTTGTATTCATTTACAATGACGGAACTTTTGCATGGCTATAGTAGGGTTCTATAAATCGACTTTCCACTAATCGTATAATCGACTTTTTCGATGTGGAAATGTTTAGCTACAAATACTGTTGCTATTACCGAGTCTGTCTTCTTTTTTTGATTTTGGTAGAAGTAAAATTCACGAATATTTTAAAAACCGGAGCTAACCCATTAATGCCCGCTACCCGAACACGTTATCCAATTTTGTTGAAACTTTGTATATGGTAGTTTTTGGGTGTAACTAACATTTTTAAGTTTCAAGAAAATGGAACAACTGGTTGCTGAGATATGAGATGGTAAGTTAACTTGCCAATGGGCCGATATGTTTGTGGGGTTTTTAAAATAATACAAGAATTTGATTTAAAGTGAAAATTAATATTTTATTTTAAAGTATTTATTAAAATTAATAAAGAAATTCATTAAAAGAAGTAGTAAAATACATTTTTTTACTTTGTAAATTTTTCAAAGTTTTTAAATTCTAATCCAAGTGCATTGAATATGAAGGAAGCATTTTTGATGCAACCGGATCCTGCATGCTTTACATTCAAAAGGCGTATGAGTATGACAAATTACGCAACGTCTTGGGTTTCCAGAGCGTCTTATAATAAAATGAACCTTTTTTGCTTAGGTTTTGGCAATTTTTGTTTTAAATTTGATGTAGAAATGGAGGATTGTTTGATTGTGGGCGATTCTGCACATGTAAGAAGTTCATTAACAGCAGCTGCACGAAATTGAAGCTGCGATATTGGTTTTGATCCTTCAGTTGTTGATACCAGGGCATGCATTTCCATACAGTAACCACCATATTTCCAAGCAAATTTATAAACAGTGGCCAACACCTTTTTTGGATCGTATAGCAAATCCGATAATTACCCCGCGTTGTCATGTAGATCTACTCCCACATATACTTGTTAGAGACTGCGAAATAGCACAAGTAACTTTTACGTTAATATGCGTTTTGGTTGCGCGATCATAACGTTTGGCGTTTGTTTTTGGATCCATGGTACCATGATTTGTAAGAACAGTATCAAGTGCATTGTCTCTCCACCGTATGGCCAACACTTCATTCGTCTCATCAAAAAGAGCAACACTATTACCCTTGGCCATTTTTTCAGCCAATTGGGCCTTACCATTTTTGTTGCATCGAACAGTTCCTGTTAAATACAAGTGCAGTAATTTGATAAAAAAAAAACTTGAAATTTTTATTAGTTGATAAAAATTGCAAATTACCTGTAGCAAAAAATGTTCTGTGCTTAGTAAACACAAAAGATGGTACGATGTAAAGAAATTATCAAGTATATGGTATAAGACAATATAGATTTTACAACTTCTAGCAAACTGAGAACAGTATCAGCACTAATCCAACGGACTTGTCATTGAATCAACAATAGCGAGTAAAAACAAGTGTTAAGCATATATCGTTTAATAACGCATACATTGTGCAATAGTAAACGATTTTATTAAATCTGCCTAATTTGCTATATGTTTCCGCCCAATGGTAAGTAAACTTACCACAAGGATATTCGACTGTATTTTCAACTTTTAGTAGTCGTAAATTAAATTGAATTATTTTTATAAAGTACTCATAATGAGGTCTTAGAAACGGTGTTTAATCAACATTAATTTTTTTTTTTTTTATAATTTTTCCACCCAGTTGCTTTAAAAATGTTCTTTTTTAGAGCTTGACGAATATCCTTCCCAAACGTGAAAGGATAACAAAAAATTAATATCCTTCAAATTGATTTCTTAAAACATGTCAAGTTAAAGTAGTCATCAAAAAATTTAGTTTTTTAAATACGTAGAGTTTTATACTTGATTAAAGTGCTGGTAAGTAAAATTACGCCTGGGCAATAATGGGATTATATTAAAATTTGGTATATATATACAGGGTGGGCCAAAAGTTACCATGGGTTTAAAAATGTTCTATCAGAAATCGATACCGCTCTCCATTTACAGTTACAGTTACCGCACTTCCATCTTCATCTCGAAGAAGTAAGGCCCAATGATATTTCAGATGTGATCCCACACCATACTGTCCACCTAATGGGGTGCAATTGGTGTTTTGCTTTAGAGGACGAAATTCTGACGTTAAAATGTCGACGATATTCTCTTTGCGTTAAAATAATATGATCTCTGATTTATAATAATAAAATTCTATTATTCTGGTTTATATAATCTGAAAAAATAAGAATATATTAAACGAAAAGTATTAAATTTTTTAAACCCCATGGTAACTTTTGGCCCATCCTGTATAATCCTAAAATATATCAAAATTGATAAGTAGTATGCCAGATGCATTTTTAGTGTTAAACGTGTAATTTGCAACATTGTGTGTGATAGTTGAAAGTTTTAAATGCTTAAAAGGTATCCAATTATTCATTGTTAATGGATTGAAATTTTATTATTTTTTGTAATGTGTACATCTAAGTACTTATAAA
Source organism: Delia radicum (assembly GCA_021234595.1). Classification (NCBI taxonomy): domain Eukaryota; kingdom Metazoa; phylum Arthropoda; class Insecta; order Diptera; family Anthomyiidae; genus Delia; species Delia radicum. The sequence continues at coordinate 86,728,437 of CM037854.1, forward strand.
TAAGTTTAAGTGCTGAGGGTCAACTTGAATAACCAATTGGCGCCAGTAGCCCAACCAATACTAAGGGCGTTGATTGTCTCAGGGTGTAAAAGAAGAATTTTATTTGGTAATCTCGCATTTATAAATTGAGGATGCAATTAACAAGATAGTAAGTAAAAAAGATCATCTTGTGAAATGAGTGTGTAATAAACCAATAAGTGTTTGTAGTGACCACCAGCCATATAAGAAAGTAGTCTCATAAATTTCCCCTTGGTTTTAATAATTCACGTAAAATTTATTCTTACCATATAAAATGAGCATGTTGTTAATTCTTATCACTTGAAACCGAGAAAAGAAAAGAGAAGAAGCAAAAAAAAACAGATAACATATGATTAATTATACCAAAATTATTTAATACCACCACCTCCATCAACTACCACTACCACCACAGCCATATGTTTGTTCTCCTACAGAATTAAGCCTACATTTTAAGCTTTTCGTACTTACTATAAGTTTATACTCGACGATATATTGTGGCATTAGGGTTGTCTTTTAAAAATAGATTTGTTGACTTTATTTCACTCCATTTTATTGCAAATGGTTCCTAATGAAATAAGTCAATTTTTTTTCTTTCAAATTTCGATCAAAAATGTTCCATTTATGAAAAAAGTGTATTTATATTAACAACTCTCACAATTAGAGACTTTAAAAATTTAAATTTTTATTGATATTCTCAGAATTTTTTAGATATGGAATTCTTAACTTATCGGATTAACCCGCTTTAGCCGGTTAATCAAAAATGACCCATGAATTTGATAAAACTAATAAACTTGTTATTTCTTAAGTTAATTTTAAAGATATTTTAAATGAATAATTTGGAGATGTCGATTGCCTTTTTTAAATATATAATAAGTAGATGTAATTAAAGAAAACAAAAATAATATCGAAAATATTAATTGCGACTGTCTATATGACGTTAATATAACACTGTACTAAAATACATTATAAAATGTGGCCTGTAAAAACCGTACGTCTATCTGGTAACATTGTGAAAAAAAATCTAAAATAAACTATTTGTGTTGTTAGTGTTGTCACTTCTGAGTATAATATACAATAACATAAAAAGCTAATAGGAATAGAAAACTGCAATTTGCTGCATTAGATTTCGATGCCATACTTGGGTGTGGTCGCTAAAACGGTCATGACTTGGTATTGTTTACGTTTGTAATGTAAGATGAGACGCAGGTTTGATTCTTACAGCCGCAGGTCATATAGAGACAATCTGACAATTATAAGACCACAAATAATAATACAATTTTAAATGGAAAATCACTGATGAGCCTGTCCATAAAAGGCAGAAAACTAGTCTAGTCTGATTTAAAAATTAATAGTGTTTATAATTTTTAGAGAAAAACGTTTATTCTTCTTCTTAACCTCAACATTTCTCAAATGAAAATATTATAATTAGTGTTTATGTGTAGAGTGACTCCGTTTCAGGACAATTTATATATTGATTATCTATAAAATATTGATTATCGACAATCTTCAGTTGTCCAGAGTGTTTAGATAAACCACTTAATAGATATTGCCAAGTGACATATCGTTAGAAAACTATGGTGTTGTAAATTGCTATAGGGTATATCTTTATAGTCATACTAATTGAGTGGGCGTATAGGTGTAAAAAACCTCAGTAATTGTGCCTTTAGTGGAAACGCATTTGGACCGAGTGTAATAAAAATGGTAATAAATGATAAGCCCTATTAATTTCAAATAAATTATTTCGATATCTCAGCTGGCAAGCCAATGGTGTTGAAATAAAACTCTATATCTGCATTTCTTACAATAAACCCTATCGTATAAATACTGAATGTTATTTTCATCTGAATATTTCAAATCTTTGATGTGTGGTGTTTGTAATCTAATATCGTCTAAACCATTAGACTTATTGAAGCCATTATGTTCCTTTTGTGCTCTGCTGAATTTGGACACGGTATTGGGCGCTGTGGGTGACATGTTAGTGAAAATGACTGTGTTAATGGCCTATTTTTACCCCATTTTCAAAATAATAAGATATATGGAAGAAAAAAAGTTCAGCGCCGGTAGGTGGAGCTGCAGTTGGAGTTGTGGTTATAAGTTATGAGTTTTAAGTTAACTAATTTTAACTTATTAAACAGAAAAGTTATTAAAAAATAAATTATTTTATTTTCAACAAGACCATGTGGAACGGAACACTAGAAAAGCCCATATTTGTATACTAAATTTAATTATTGTTCAACTTAAATTGAGAATTTTTCTATTTAAAAGTAAAAATGATAACATGTAAAAATCAATTATCAGGTATTCCACAGGGCAGCATCCTTGGTCCTTTATTATTTAATATTTTTATAAATGACATTAGCGATTGCTTTAAAGTTCAAAGTTTTTAATGTATGCTGATGATCTCAAAATTTTTCAAGCCAAATTTTCTGTAAGGAACGTTTTTCGACCTTTAGGAGGACTTGAATAATCTAGTTCATTGGTTCAAATTGTAATGGTTTACCCTTTAATATTTCTAAATGTTATAGTATGTCTTTTCATAGACGTCGAAATATTATAATTTCTGATTACAGAATGTTTGGTAATGTATTGTCATCTGTTGATGAAATTTTGAACCTTGGTGCAGTTTTTGATATTAAATTATCATTCACCAGTCATTAAAATTTTATTGTACCAAATGCTTATTCGCTTTTAGCATTTATTCGACGTAATTTGGATAAATGTTTTGATCACATAACGAAGAAAGTTGTTTATACTTCGTTTGTTAGATCTAGATTATAATATTCTTCATTTATTTGGAGTCCTAATGCTGCTCTTCATATTGGTCGTATTGAGAGAATTCAAAGAAAGTTTGTCAAGTTTGCCCTACCATGTTTTAACTATCCAAATCATTTAAACATTCCTTCTATTTTAGCCCTTCTTACGCAGATAAATGTGAGTTTATTTCTTTAAAACTCTGGAAACTCATCGTATTATTGCTAATTTAACTATTTTGCATGGTATTATTTGTGGTGTTATTGATTCTCCTGAGATATTAGAGTTAATTTCAATATATGTTCCACCAAGAAATTTTAGAAATATAAGTAAATTTTTTCATATTGATATACACTCAACTGAACATGCATTAAATGAATCACTAAATAGATCTATGAGATTATTTAATATTTATTGTAATAAGTTAGACATTAGTGATTCTCACTCCCTTTTTAAAATTTTGTTAAATAATTTATTTTAAATATCTCAATTTTTATATGCTAGTCTGTAAGGATATTGTATCCATAGACTTCAATAAGTAAATAAAAAAATAAATAAATAAATAAATATATAAAAAAAAAAAAAAAAAAAAAAACTAAATTGAATACATTGAATAAATTATAAATATTAAAATAAGTAAACACATACTTAGTTTGCAAATCAACAGCGTTTTCATTTATTTTAAGTATGTTTCTACTTGATTTTAATATTTTTTTCTTAGTGTGCAGAATTTTGGTTTCAAAGAATAGCAAAGAGTATATACAAATAGAGAAGCTACCGTACACAGCGTTTTTATGCTTACCAACTAAACTGGCGCGAAGTAATAAAAACATTTTGTTTACACTAAAAAAAATTGCAACATGTGGCTACAAAATTATGACTTAAAATACTGCCTTTTATTTTGCTTACATTTTGTTGTTCTATTAAAATTTAATGTATATTAATTTTATTTGGCTTATGTTATTGTTAAAATTTTAAATAAATAAACATTTTATTAAAGTATTATCCAAAAGATGATACAAATTAATTTAAACTTTTAAATTTCTGCAACACATAATTTTGGGACTCAATTCTGAGAATTGCACGTAAAAGTAGCCCCAAAAATAAGACTTCATGCAGCCCCAAAATAAGACTTCATGTTGGCTACTTGACAAAACGAATAATTTAATGGCTATACGAATTTTTTGTCTCAAGGCGGATTTTTAGCACTTTTTATATATTTTAACACGGTTGTATTTTGGAATACCGTACGGAATATCTCTTTGGTGTCTGAAGCAAAGTTGTAGATATTGAATAGGAGAAAAAAAATGCGGAACATCCTATCCGAAAGAAATGCATCCGGTGCCTAAAAAAATCGCGAAAATTCCCATTTTTCACTTATTTTGCTCAATGAATAGATTACAAATCCAAAAATATACTAGAGTGAAGTTAGCCCATTTTAATATCCCACTTTTTTAGAACAAAAAAAAATGGGCTAACTTCACTACAGTACACAGTAGAGTGAAGTTGGCCCACTTTTTTATTTAAATTACAAACTTAACTTAAACAAAAAAAAAAAAGGATAAAAAGAATAAAAAAACTAAATAATAACAAAAACCAAAAAAAAATATAATATATGCACGAGCGGGGCATGTGGAGCCCTTTTAAGTAAGATTTTTAACTTTTTTTTTGAATTTACCTCTTTGAAGGATACCCCCCATGGTTCAGTTTGATATCCTTGCATCCTGATTTCGTCCTTGAAATTTATGTAACAAATCTGGATGTATTTTCTGATAACATATATAAAAACTGGAGTGAGGATATTTTCGTAAGATTTTTAACTTTTTTTGAATTTACCTCTTTTGAAGGATACCCCCCATGGTTCAGATTGATGTCATTGGACTCTAATTTTGTCCTTGTATTTGTTTCACAGTTTTTAATGCAGTTTTATTTCAAAGCTGTAAAAACTTGGTCGAAGAAGTTCGTTTAGGTTTTAAAACTATAAGCTAAATCACCAACTATTTCGAAAATATTAAGAAAGCGGGTTTTAGATTATTCCTAAGTATACAGAGCCATGGCAGCTTTAAATGACATTTTTAATAACATTTTATTAAATATATTTGACAGATTTTACTGTGTTTTTCTTTTTTTATTATTTTATAGGTTTTGGTATATATTCGATTTTTTTTAAAAGTGGGCCAGTTAAAGTGGGCTAACTTCACTTCGGTCAAAAAATATGCTGTTTTTTTTATAAACTTTATTTTGCATGCAAATAAAATATCGATTTATAGTACATTCTTACCCAGAAAATATAAGATTTTTATATTGTAATCCAGTTATTGTGCAAAAAATGAAAAAAAAATGGGGGAAAACAAATAAAAATCGGAATTTTTATTTTCATGCTAAATAAAGTTTATAAAAAAAAAACAAAATATTTGTGGACTTGTAATCCAGTTATTGAGCAAAAAATGTGAAAAATGGGGGAAAAATAAAAAAAAAATAGAAAAACAAAAGTTTATTATTATGTTTTTTTCGACCTTTAATTGTGCAATGAAAATGAAAATTATTCAAGTTCGAGGCCATACTCTATATTTCTTCATTATGATATTGTCCTAACAAATAATCTGTAGAGTTTTTTTTTCAAATTTATTATTTGACCCTTTCAGGAATGTGTTGATAGATCTATTTCGGGAATTTTCTAGGTTCCCATCATCAGAACACGTTTTGAAAGCAGTAACAATCCCATGCCAAACATCAAACATTCTTATGAACTAGTTTACTCACTACATGAGAACTAATATACATATGAGTTTTAAGTTAAAGATTATAACCATTGATCAAAAAATAAATTGAAAACTTGTTTGATGTGCAATGTCCAGCTCTGGTGGATATTCAATACACGTTTTTTGTTTTTCTCTCTTTTTTATATTTTGTTTAGTTTGTAAACAAAACAGGGGAAGTAAACTAGGCGGTACTTTGCCTTTTATACAAGTTTGTTATAATTTCTATTAAAAATAAAAATTATGTTTTTTTCGACCTTTAATTGTGCAATGAAAATGAATAAAAATATAAATAGGAATTTTTATTTTCATGCTAAATAAAGTTTATAAAAAAACAGCCTATTTGTGGATTTGTAATCCAGTTATTGAGCAAAAAGTTGAAAAATGGTTGAAAATGGGCATTTTTTGCGATTTTTAAGGCATTGGATGCATTTTTTTTTCGGATAGGGTTGTTCCGCCTATTCAATATCTAAAACTTTACTTCAGGCACAAAAGAGATATTCAGTACGGTATACCGAGATATAAGATATATATATAAAAAAGTGCTAAAAATCCGCCTTCAGCTAAGAAATTCGTATGGCCATTAATTATTACTGTAGCCAACTTGACAAGACGAATGATGCAGAAGTTGTTATTTTTGGGGCTACTTTCACGTGCAATTCCTAGAATTGAGCCCTAAAATCATGTGTTGAAAAATGTTGTACTCTGATTTTCAATGCCGTATTGAGTAAAAACGATACGTGCTGATAAAACTTATAAAGCAAGTTTATATTTAGAATTGAATAATCTACAACAATCTGAGACTATTTTTGCTATGGTAATTTTGGTGCGAAAAATGTTGATTAAAGGTTATAAATTTATGAATATCTCTTATGTAGGGTGCATTATTATAAAATAATCTTGGTTAAGTTCCTTAAACATAGAAATTTCTATGGTTAAATATTATCAATGGTTAGAAGAAAAACTTGGTTTTCATTTTTAAGGGGATAACTAATAAATATTTTTAACAATGGTTAAGAGTATTTAAATGGCTAGCCAGATGATAAATTGAGATGAGTCCTAAAAGAATAAATTAAATGAGGTATCAAAATTTTTAATACTTAAAATTTTGGGAGTGTTTAATTAAATTATTTATACTTTTTCACAAATGCCTCATTTTCGGCCGAAGTTCGGAGTGGCCAAAAAAAAATATATTTTTCATTTGAAAAACTGGCAAGTCTTTTTTTAAGGGCCACCATATTTTACATATTTACCACCGTTCATACTCTTCATACTTTATGTGTGGTCATTTCACATGCTTGTCATCACTACATGGAAGCAGCATGTGAATTGTGAATGAATGAATAAATAAATGAAGGAACGAAAGAACGAATGGATGGATGATGTTGAGATTAAGCTATTGCGTGATTCATCTGTTTTTTGGCTTGTAATCCCCACCTTAATTATAATTGTATACAGATACTTAAGGCATGCTTTTTTCAGTGTTTTTTGGAGAAGGATTTTTGTTTTTTGAAAGCTGACCAAAAAAAATCTTGATAAATATCATATTTGGAGGGAGGAGTAATTTCTTTGGATAAAACCATAAAACCAATGAAATACATAAATATTTGGAAAAACAACAAAACAAAACAAGAAAATCAAATCTTTTTTTTTGAGATTCCATTTGTAAGTGTGTGGGGGGGCTGACGCAATTTATATTATTTTGCTAATGACATTTAAAAGGTGTCAATTAGTATTGAAACATGATGCTACCTTTAAATATAACAATATGCCTCACCTTTTTTTTGGGGGATACTCCAGTCATCGTCATCCACCTCGTCAACATCATCAGCATGATGCTCATCACCAGTGTTTTACTGTGCAATGTTTTGTGGTAGTGATGATATACATTAATTAGCATTTATTTAATTTTTTTTTTTTTTTGTGTTTTTGTTTAAGCTTAAGCTTCTCAAACTGATGAATTGCCAGTAATAAATTAGTCATCATCATCATTGTGATTTAATGTTTTCAAAGCAGATTAATGTGATATTTCAAATGTTGTTGTTGTTGTTTGTACACTCATAGAAAAAGTTTTATAATAAATTTTAGTTCAAATTGAGATTTTAGTTAAAAATTTTGCTATTTTTATTTGAAAAACTAAATTTTTTTGCTGCTAAACAAACATTATTTTGATAATCAAAACCAGCAGAGGTCGCTGTAATACAATGTTTGAATTTCAGTATTTGTGCATTTTTTATATAGTCAGTATAAAATACACAAGTGGATTGAACACAGAAAAATATTTAGAAATATTTAAGGAAATAATTTTATTAAAAACTAATAAGAAATAACGCTATGAAAAATATTAAAGAGTTTTTTAAAAAGCAAGTAAAAAAACTTAGTGATTTTCTTTCTGAAGGACTATAATAAGTGTTTTTTTGTTTTTATGTAATAATTTATAATGATGATAAGTTTTCTTTGATCTTCTTGTATTTAATTCTCCTTGTTTTAAACGAGCTTTTTTTGTCTTTTTATTAATTAATAATCATATAATTCCAAATTATATAATATTACCCTAACCGAGCACTAGCTACTAAGGCCTTCGGCGCGTTGTAGCGAAAACAGACCTGTGCCTCTGGTGGGAATCGAACCCACGACCCCCGTACTGATAACCCAGCACGCTACAAACTAGCCTACCGGGGCTCAAATAAACGAGCTTAAGATAATTTATTTATTAATTATAATTATTTTCTATTAGTTGTTTTTAAATTTCTCTAAATCAGGCTTTTAAGGTCTGGTACTTTTTTTTTTTTTTTTTAAAGAGAGGGCAACACTCAGGAAATACTTCCTATATTTTAGTGTAATTGCGCGAGTTAATAAGTATTAGAACAGTTGTTGCTCGCCACCTGATGGAGAGTTGGCGAACTTATTAAAGCTTTTTTGGTTCATAGCCCTGATTCATTATTTCACTTTCGGTGGGGTTAATTGCTATGGGAACACCGAAGGTGGACATTGCGATACGTATGAGGGATAGAAAAAACTCATACGTATTATTTTGATGTTGCCGGCACCGGGGATCGAACCCGGGACCATCTGTGTAATAGTCCAATGCGCTAACCATAACACCACAACGCCCCGACGTTTTGTTATTGTTTTTTTCAACATCTTCAGGGAGAATATGTTATTAGATTCTGGCAACCACATAAAACATAAATAAGAAAAATATAATGTAAATAATAGCAACATATAATTTTAACATTTTTAGCAAAAATTCACTTACAAATAATAATCTTTGTCAATTTATTCTAATAGAAAATTTAAAATTGAAAAGGTCGATATATATAAAAAACAAATTATATAATTATTTATTTCCAATATTTCGTCCTCCACATTGGGTGACTTCTTCAGGGTACAATTATTACGATTTGATTGAAAAACTTGTTTTAATAATTAAAAATTTATATACATATAACAAATTATTTTAAAAAGGCGGGAAATAAAAATATTTTCTGTCAATATGAAAAAAATATAAATATCACAGAAATCAAAATTAAATAAAAATAATAATATCACAGAAAACAAATATAACTATAATAATATTTAAAATGTTAATTAGAATATTGAAATAAATATATTATTAAATATGATAATAATGATCTTAGTTTCTATTAATTAAATGTCTGTAATTTTGTGCAATATTTGCTATGTCTGTCTTATAGATAATGCGTTGCTAATCTGTCCTATAGTTAATGCGTTGTGTAAATATTTTTGATTTCCCGCCTTTAAAAAAAAAATGTTATATGTATAAAAGCTTTTAATTATTAAAACAAGTTTTCAAATCAAATTGTAATAATTGTTCCCTGAAGAAGTCACCCAATGTAGAGACGAAATATTGGAAATAATAATTATAATAATAAATAAATGATCTTAAGCTCGTTTAAAATAAGAAGAATTAAATAATTTATAATGTTTAAAAAAATTAATAAAATAATTTTAAAAATATTTTTCTTTTAAAAATGAATAGATATTGAACACTGTGGAAAAATCAGTGCTTATTTAATTTAATTTTTACATATTTTTTCTACATTTTTTTTTTACTTTTTAGATTACGCTTCAGTCTGCCGTACATACAAAAGGGACAATGGATAGATTAACCCTTAAACCACTTAGACCGTCTACAGACGGTCATCACTTAAATCGAATTACAGTAAAATTTAAATATCCCAGTGGTTTAAGGGTTAAAAGACAAATAAAGATAGATGCAACTCTGTAGTTTATTTATCTTATAAATACATAGCTGTATTTTAGTTGTCTATTATTTATAATAATAATTTCCACGAATAGATGGCGCTTAGTTTTCATAAAACAACTAAAAACTTTAAATAAAATTTTGTTTTTTTTTATTAATTAATAATCATATAATTACAAATTATATACTATTACCCGAACCGAGCACTAGCTACTATGGCCTTCGGCGCGTTGTAGTGAAAACAGACCAGTGACTCTGGTGAGAATCGAACCCACGACCCCCGCACTGATAAGCCAGCACGCTACCAACTAGCCAACTGGGGCGCACAAAATTTAGTATATTTTACAGTTTCTGTGTTTGTTTTATTTACTAATATTAGCAAAAATATTCTGCAAACTTAGCTGCTTTTTCTGCAACGTAATTGTAACTAATTTTAGTAACCTTTTTCGACTATTTTTACAGACTTATTTGTATGAGCGTATATTTCAATATACACAGATAATTTTGTTATAAATTACCAGAGTTTGACCGATTATATGGAATGCGTTTTTTTAATACATGTTTGTTTACATTATATTCGATGGTTAGGTTCGACTGTTCCCTTTTATGTACACACAGAAAACAGTTTTGTACATGGGCGTTACCAATATTAGCCGACCTAGCAAAGAAAACACAACAAATTTGGAAAAATTTCTTTATTTCTCAACATAATCTTCTTCTAGATGTATACAATTCTCCCAGCGATATTAAATAGCTTACATACCTTGTTTATAGTAAAAACTGTCTAGCTCCTTTAAATAGCAATCAACCGCAGCACAGTGGTTCCAAACACAAAAAACATGGTAATAAATATAGATGTTTTAAACTACTGGTCCAATCGGGAAATGGTGTTCCCAAAATTGAAAAAGCGGGAGCTAACCTTTAAGGAAAATGTTTCTGTGGTCACCCTGTTTTAACACAGGGTGTGCTACAGGGTGTCAAAGTTGACCATCTCGAGTATGAAAGAGCTTTAAAGGGGTATAACTTCTATAACCATGCATCGATTTTAGTGTTTTTTTGGACTTTTTTAAATCTAGGTTACGAGACAAAGCAAAAACATGCTTCATGTACCATAGTAACTCTTACAGTTAAAAAAATATTTCACTTTGAATTTCAAAATCTTCATTTGTTCGCCTTGACTTTTTAATAGTTTTGCCAATAGATTATTCATTTTTCAAAGAAAATGCTCAAAATTTTTTCAAGTCATTCTAATGACCTTTCTTAAACTCCTAAAGAAAACTTTTTTGAATTATCTTAAGCCGTTTCGCAGTGATACTATTTTAAACTCAAAAATTAAAAGTGTGTTCTGAAAAATGGGGGTTTTTTGGTCAGATAAGGGGTAACTTCACACACCTTTATATATATTTTGCTGATATTTTTTGGATTAGTTTTTTACATAGTTTGATAGAGTAGACTTCAAAAATGCTTAATGGTATAGTTTAAAGCATTTTTGGATATGCAACCCTACGTCCAGCATTGGTCGAAAATGATGAATTTTTGAACGGAATTCTATGTTTATGACCGTGATAAAAAAAAGTCACGCCACTTAGAGACGATTTGAAATTTTTATACTGTAAAGAGATTTATTCTAATGAGTTTGCCACTTCATTTGCCGCCGCCCGCTCAAAAACGTAGCCTGGAGAGCAAATTTTGTGGAAAAAGTCATTTTTTTCAAAAGCCTTTTTTTGATTTATAAAAAAAGCGTACTTATATTATCAATTTCAGCAAGATTTTATTTTATTTTTAATAAAACGTAAATAATTGTCCTACATTCCCAAAATCTTTTCGATATTGCTTATGGTTATTTTTACATAAAACATCAAAGTTCAATGTAGTATATCTAACTATAATTAATTGTACATTTATTGGCTTTTGCTTTCGGTAATGTTAAAAAATTTAAATAATTTCAGAAATTTTTTTACATATTATTAAATTAGACTTAGTTATCAATTCAACGATGCATAAATCGTTTATCTAGTGTAATAAATGAATTCAAACTATTGCGCTTAAATCAGGCATTTCAGGTCAAATTGCAGTATTTAACAAATTTATATATTCAGGTATACAGAGCGTGTTGCATTATATTTCTCTAAAAGGGTTACGGGTTTTTTTATTTTTTTAATACTATTTCAAAACCTAATAAGATATAAATGCAGGTAGAAAATGCGTTTTATGATGTAACATTTGCATAATATATTGTTCTAATTTTCCCATATAAAACAGGTAAATAACTACCATATATTCATTTATTTGAAAGACAAAATAATGTTTTTTTTTTGTTCTAAAGATAAGGTTTATTAAATTTAACTGGTACAGTAGTAATTGTGCTAAAAATATGAATATATTCCTAAGGACTACACATTTTCTACAAAGTAGTCTGAAGTATCAAAAGTTAAAAGGTCGTTTATATGCATAGATCAGAATCTTCCTTTTCAATGTCTATGCTTATTTTTGGTAACCATTTTGTTCTTATGGAGTAAAGTACTGGATCCGATGATATTAATAAAAATTCCATCAAATCGGAATTTTGAGCTATTCTGGAGCACTTACGTGTGTTAAAAAGCCTAAAAATTTTGAGCATTTCTTTGAAAAATGAATAATCTATTGGCAAAACTATTAAAAAAGTCAAGGCGAAAAATGAAGATTTTGGAAATTCAAAGTGAAATATTTTTTTAACTGTAAGAGTTACTATGGTACATGAAGCATGTTTTTGCTTGTCTCGTAACCTAGATTTAAAAAAGTCCAAAAACACTAAAATCGATGCATGGTTATAGAAGTTATACCCCTTTAAAGCTCTTTCATACTCGAGATGGTCAACTTTGACACCCTGTAGCACACCCTGTGTTAAAACAGGGTGACCACAGAAACATTTTCCTTAAAGGTTAGCTCCCGCTTTTCAATTTTTGGGAACACCATTTCCCGATTGGACCAGTAGTTTAAAAACATCTATATTTATTACCATGTTTTTTGTGTTTGAACCACTGTGCGCAGAATCCTCTTCATTGTTGGCAAATTTTTCAAGTTTGGAAGTAGAAGATAATCCGACTGAGCTAGATCTGGCGGATACGTGCGTGAGGAAGCAATTCGAACTTTAATTTATTAATTTTGCCCTTTGAAATATTGAAATGGCGCTTTCTCTTGATGAAACAACACTTTCTTTTTTGACAAATGCGCCTTTTTTACTTAATTTTATCACTTAAACGTATCACAAAATTTTTGGAAATAACTGCGACTCCAATGATATTTGGAACAGGCATAAGTGACGTAATATCGAGCTTAAATTGTAACCCTTCCAAACCCCCGGGGCGGCAATATAAAAACTCAAAATATGGGTCTTTTTGCATATAAAATTTTGAGTGCTTCCCTCTTTTTTTTGTTTCTATTCCGATTTTTTAAAAATTAACATATTTGTAATCTGCTAGTAGAGACCAACAAAAAATATGCTTATATCTAATAGTTATCGAGATATTGCCATTTTAAAATGTAAAATTCCTAATTTTGTCCGACTCAGCTCCATTTTTTTGCGAATAGCGGGACGAAGTCCCGGCCAATTTCTTTTTTAAATATTGATTATCTTACTAAATGAATTCTTTATGCAATAAAAAAAAAAAACAAATGCAATTTCTAGTCAAACTTAAAAACTACATTCCTTTAAAGCAGAAATAAAAAAAAAAATTAATTTTTTCATTCGAAAAACTGATACATACCCTCCTGCACAATGGGTTGAAGGGTTTAAAAAGATTTTTTAAGTTTTTTGTGCGGCGATTTTTGTGACACAAAAGTCAAATTTTCTTATTTTTATCTTTAGTTGTTTTAAGTAAATACGAGTCTCAGCTTTCTTCGAAATTCGCAATAGATCGCGTTTCAGCGAAAATTCAATGGTGTGGGAAAACTATGTTTCAGTTCAATATCGGTATTCAACTATCTTGAGTCAAGTGCATCATCTATATGTGGTAATAATTTAAAATTTTACAAAATTTAATGGTTTTCTAAACCAATTTAAAAAAAAAAATTTAAATTAATCCAGTCTGCTAGCCGACGGAGTTTATACTCATTTTAAAGCCTTTAACAAGGAATGGTTGCTCGATGTCCCATTTTTACTTTTTGCCATTTTAGGGAAACCAAAAACTAGACAGATGTAGCTTTTTAGCGATACATATAAATTGGAGCCTGATATTCTCAGAGTCTCACAACGTCATCTCAAAATCATAATTTTTTTATGATTTTTTTATGTGTTTGTTTTCAGTTTTTGTAGTGTTTAAATTCAGTTTTAAGTTTTTACTGAAATGGTTGTTAATTTTGGTTAGGCGTAATTTAAAACTAATTACAAAATTAAAATTAAGACAAAACCCATTCAGGAAAATCTTAAACCATTTATTATTTAGCTGTAGTACTATATTTTTCCGATAGGGGGAGCAGTAACACGCCAAAAGCAGCACAACATTTATTTTTAGCGGCTTAAGTTCGGTCTTCAAAGGAATAATATAAGGATGAAAATTCGGCTAAAAGAAAAAAATTCCACCACACGATTTTTTTCGCGGCATAATAATTTTAGCGAATTCAAAATGTTACAAAATTGTATGTTTTAAAAATGCAACAATTTAACCTCGATATATATAAAAATCAAAAACTGCATAAGTTTTTTAATTCGCGAAAAAATTTCTGGCACGTACTGAATTTTTTCTCCTAAGCTAAGTTTTCATCCTTACATCAACTAGAAATTGAATACTTTTGGAGATTAGGTTAATTCAAAATTAGTTTGAAAATTTGGTCCGGAGCACCTAGCAAAATGCACTGAATTCGTAAATTAAAAAAATTATTTGCATATATAGATGAGGATACTTGCACAGAGAAAATTTTTAATACCGATACCACTATTTTTGGTAAAACGCAAAATAGTGCGAATTTCAAAATAGCTGAAACACGGATTAACTTAATTCGACTAAGGATTAAAATATGCCAATTTGACATTTAACTGACAAAAATTTCGGTACAAAAAATATCAGAATATCCCTGAAATAATGATATGTCTGGACATGCGCTGATATGTTTTATATACCGTTGTACGCACCTTGAAAACCCTATTCATATGATACTTATATTGTATACATTGTTTTAGTTATAGTAAAAAATACTTTGAAAAACTAAACAAAAATATATTTTTTGAAAACGGTCAAGCTCACGGGATCTCAATGCTAGACACGAAACATTTTGATAATCATCATAAAACAAACCAAAGAAACCAAAGTTTGAGACGTTGACAAAAGAAGCTTTTTTAAGAGTCGGTCTAATGTACAATATTATCTTATCTTTTATTGTCGGGACTTTTTCGGGCTTTGGTCAGCAAAATGTTAAAATTTTTTTATAGCTATCTCTTTGAAAATTTAGCTTTATTCATATAGAAACAAATTTATTTATACCCATCAACTTTATCTTGTGGGACATTTTTAAACTCCGAAATATATGGTTAACGATGCGCCCAAATTTGAATTGTTTCGCAACAAGTAATTGTGGTAAAATAAAACAATTTACAATGTAAAGTTAGTTACTTTTATCAATATAACTATAGTTTTTTTTTCAAAAATAAATTTATCATTAATTTTAGGAAAAGCACTATAAAATTTGTTTTTTTTTGACCTCATGTCATACGATCTTTTATATTGTGAACAGGACGACTCTAAGGAGCAATATATACTGTTCCGATTTTAGATCCCTGAAAATAAAAAAACTTGCGATTTTATTTACATTTTTCATTTTCAAAAACTTTGAATGAATAGATATCCTATTTAAATATCTCAGAAATTTTCTGAAATTTCTGCTTTTACGATCTGTAATGAAAAAATAACCGCTTCTTTCTGAAAATGCATTTCTACTGCTAATGCAATTTTGGAATGAATTTAGAATTTATTTTCCTAAAAAAAAATTAAAACTTAATTTTATATTAAAAATTCTGTATTTTACAAAAATATAAACTTTTTTAAGATCGAAGGGGGTAAAAGTGGTTTTGTAAAATTAAACCAAATGGGGTAAAAATACTATTTTTCTAATTAATATTTATGTTATGTTTTGTAAAATTGACCCAAACTAAAAAGGTCTATTTAGAAATTAAAAATTAAACCCTTAAACGCAAGCCACAATAATGTTTTATGCATTAATCTGAAGAGATTTATACCACAATCTTGGATAAGCTCCTCCTACTTGCTGAGATATGTCCATCCCGGACAGGGTTACTTTCACAAAATACGGCAAAAAAGGCCTATTTTGAAATTAAAAATTAAACCCTTTAACGCAAGCTACAATTATGTTTTATGCATTAATCTGCTAGAGAATCTTCAAAAAAAATTTTTGAAAGTTCTGCTTTTACGATCTGTAATGAAAAAATAAAAGCTTTTTTCTGAAAATGCATTTTTACTGTTAATGCAATTTTGGAATGAATTTAGGATTTCTTGTCCTAAAAAAAATCGATACTTAATTTTATATTAAAAATTTTGTATTTTGCAAATATATAAACTTTTTAAAATCGAAGGTCGTAAAAGTGCAAAATGCATTAAAAATTTCATTTGCAGTACAATTGCATTTTTAGAAAGAAAAGGTTATTTCTAGATTACAGATCGTAAAAGTAGATAACTGTAGCTTTAAGAAACTTTTTAAATTTTTAAAATAGTATATCTACTTAACAAACTATGGCTCTTTAAAACTCACAACTTTTTCATTTTCATAAGTTTTTGAACAATGAAAAACGTGAATAAAATCGCGAGTTTTTTAAATTTGAATGGTATAAAAGTGTGACTGCCATATGGCTCGATAGTCTTTATGTTAAAAATTTTAAGACAATTCGAACACCCTTGCTCAGATTTGCGACGATTTCACAAGGAATTTTTTTATCTAAAATATAATAAAAATTCTCCATAATTTAATCGGTTCCACACGCTGACTTTATTAAGCGATATATTTAGTGTTATTTTTATTTTAGGTCCTACGATATGCTTAATTAAAAGCGTACAAAACTAATTAAATTTTCGTTATTTCTTTTTTTTTTATTTACAATTTGTGAATTGAAAAGTATAACAATTTTTTTACATATTTTGTATAGTGTGTATAAGAGTTACCAATCTTTTTAAACGAAATATTGTTTCCTAAGCAGTTGTTGTACAAAAAAAAATAATATTGATCGTTTCAGTTAGTTTTTTTTTTTAAATAAACTATTATTGTGAAAATGTGTTCATTTTGAAAATGGAAAAAATTTTCAATTCTATTAATGACCTTTATAGTTATTTGGAAAGTTTTGAAAAAATTACACATTTTCTTAAATGGCTTTATCTAACCCAGGTTTGTCTCATGGCAAATTCGACAATTAGTTTTTTTTTTATAAATTACACTAGTGTATATCCTTACCTAATATAAATTGTCAAATATTAATTTTTTACCTGTCACGTCTGGTTTGACTTGTTGGAATATATTAAAGAAACATAATATTCATCGTTGAATTGTTAAATATGTCTTCTTTAACAGTGTGTAAAAAAATATTTGAAAGAATTTAAAATATTAAAAACTATAGTAAAAACCCCAAAAATACACAATTGAACTTTAAGATATTATGTAAAAATAACTCTTAATAATAAAGAAACCATTTTTGGAACGTAGGACAATCATCTAACTTCTAATTAAAAAAAACGAAAATTTTTCAGAAACTGATAATATAACTACTGAGTATCCATAAAATTTCCGCGCATGAGATAAAGAAAATTCGCGGTTCAATAAATATCTAAGGCTATTTGCGTGCTAAGTTCCATTAATATGCCGTCAAAAATATTTTTACTTTTTTTAATTTCAAATATCAAAAATATGAAATTCAAACCTTAATCCAAAACCAATTGAGATATAACCCTCAAAAAATGTAAAAAAATTTGTATTATTCGAAAAATATGATGCATATTTAAAAAAAAAAAAAAAATTTTAAATCAATGTGTACTTTGTTATTTAAAAATATTTATACATAAGACATCATCAAAAAAATGTTGAATCCTTATATCTCTTTACATTTAAGAGATAAATCAAAAATGTGAACTCAGTTTTTTTAGACACTTATCATTATAATGCATCTCTGTAAAAACTTTTGAAATTGACCAACAATTGTGTTTTTAAGATTTTTTTTTTAAGTTTGATATAATTTTATTAAAAATAAAAATTATGTTTTTTCGACCTTTAATTGTGCAACGAAAATGAAAATTACTCAAGTTCGAGGCCATACTCTATATTTCTTTATTAGGATATTGTCCTAACAAATAATCTATAGAGTTCTTTGTTTTCAAATTTATTATTTGATCCTTTCAGGAATGTGTTGATAGATTTATTTCGGGAATTTTCTAGGTTCCGATCATCAGAACACGTTTTGAAAGTAACAATCCCATTCCAAACATCAAACATTCATATAAACTAGTTCACTCACTACATGAGAACTAATATATATATATGAGCTCGAAGTAGAAGATTATCACCATTGATCAAAAATAAATTGAAAACTTGTTTGTTATGATCAAGGTCCACCTTTGGTGGATATTCAATACACGTTTTTGGTTTTTTTCTCCTTTTTGTCTATAAACAATAACAGGGGGAGTAGACTAGACTGTACTTTGTCTTTAATACAAGTTTGATATAATTTTTATTAAAAATAAAAATTATGTTTTTTTCGACCTAGTTTATATGAATGTTTGATGTTTGGCATGGGAATGTCACTTCTTTCAAAACCTGTTCTGATGACGGGAAGCTAGAAAATTCCCGAAATAGATCTATCAACACATTCCTGAAAGTGCTCAATTAATAAATTTGAAAACAAAAACTCTATAGATTATTTGTTAGGACAATATCCTAATAAAGAAATATAGAGTATGGCCTCGAGCTTGAATAATTTTTTAATTTTTAAGTTTGAGCAGTCATAAATTTCGCGGTCCTCACTTAAATTGATGCACGCGAACGAATTTAAGTTTAGTATACCTATTTTTTTAAGTGCACAAAGTATCATTGATATGCCATCAACAAATTTTAAATTTTTCTTTACCCGTAATATAAAAAGATTTTAAAAAATGTCCATATATAAAGAGTAAAGAAAAAAAGTCATAATTTAACAATAAGATTGATAAAATTTTGACTTAAAGTAAAGTTTAACCAACCTTAGAAATTGCTTACTTATAGGACAGGATTCACATCGTATAGAAATGCTCACGCTTTACCGATACTGGTATCGAATCGGTTACCATCCATGAAATCTGAAATTGGGCGACGTCAATTACATTTCACAATCATTTACTTGTGAAACATTTTTTATATTTATAATAATTTCAGACCTACGCTCGCACTCGTAGGCTAAAACGCTTCGTTGTTCAATACCATACATGGGACATAATAATAATTGCAATATTTGTGTATTTAATTACAGGCCAATTATTTTTCAACATCTAATTACATACTGTCACGTGTCCCCAACGGCACTGTTGTGGTGATGCCAGCTAGCCTGCGTTGGCATACATCCCAGGTCGGATTCCAACCCACCACTTCAGCCCAGGGACAAGCACACTAAAAAAAAACTAATAAAATCAACACAAAAAAAACTATCACACACAATGAACTTAAGAGGGAGGACAAGATCGAAAATCCCCCACATACGCCCTCCCAACCATGGTCACCAGATAGCTCCAAATTAAATTTTATGCATATCCACTTCTGGATTTTAGCGACTACATACATTTAGTTTTTTTTTTTTTTTTTTTTACATGTTACATATTTTTCGAGCATTACTTAAATATTCTAAAATATTACATAAGTATTCTCAATACAGTTTTATAATGTACATTTAATTAATATTATTAATTATAGTTAAAAAATCATCTCTATTTCTAGCAGTGTT
Source organism: Delia radicum (assembly GCA_021234595.1). Lineage (NCBI taxonomy): Eukaryota > Metazoa > Arthropoda > Insecta > Diptera > Anthomyiidae > Delia > Delia radicum. The sequence goes on from CM037854.1 coordinate 86,748,136, forward strand.
TATAAGATCATTCATTGTTCGTAACCCAGTCCAATTCTTATATTTCTGAGTCATGATAACTGCTTGCGACCGATTCCACGTCTTCCTTCAATCTTTCCTTGGATAATGAGCTGTAGCAATTGATATTTTTGTCCTCTTATTATATGACCGAGTTATGCTGTTTTTTGACGCTTGATGTTTTTTAAGAGCTCACGGTCTTTGTTCAAAGCCTGTAATACTTCCTCATTTCTTACTCTATCGGTTCATTTTATACTTAAGATTCTTCGATAGCACCACATTTCAAATGCTTCGAGTCTGTTCATGGTATCAACTTTAAGTCTCCATGTTTCTACACCATACAGCAAGACTGACCAAACGTAACATTTTGTAAACCTAATTCTTAGGTTGATGTTGATATCGCGGCTACTTAAAATCTTTCTGAACCTGCAGAAAGCACTTCTGGCCATTTCTATGCGACATTTCACTTCCTTATCACAGTCCCAGCTGTCATTGAGCCAACATCCAAGGTATTTAAAACTCTATACCCTTTCTATTTGTTTGTTATATATATTCATAGATGAACTTGCGTAGGGTGTATTATTTCCTCTACTAACGATCATAAATTTAGTCTTTGAAATGTTTATATCGAGACCATATTGTTTACTGTAATGACAGACTTGATCGAGAAGATGTTGTAGATCTTGTAAATTATCAGCAATTAAAGTCGTGTCATCAGCATATCTAATATTGTTTATATATTGGCCATTTACTTTGATGCCCTGTTCTATGTCATCAATAGCTTCGCCAAATATTTGCTCTGAATAAACATTAAATAATAACGGTAATAAGATACAACCCTGTCTAACGCCTCTATTTATTGGGATATTGCGAGTAACAATATCTCCTACACGGACTTCTGCCGTCTGATTCCAATAAAGGTTTTGGATGCATCTAATTATTTTGTGATCGATGCCCAATGTTTTCAAAATATCAATTAGCTTATTGTGTTTGTACTATATCAAAAGCTTTTCATAATCTATAAAGCACATGAAAACATCCTTCCTGACAAGAACATGGACATTGAATAAGGCTTCACGAGTACCCATGGCTTGTTTAAATCCGAATTGTGTACGACCCATTGCGTTTTCGCATTGGTTATATATTCTTTGGTGTATCACCTTTAAAACATTTAAAGCGTGTGGCTCATTAAGCTTATTAATCTAAAATCTTTGCAAATTCTAGCATTGGCTTTCTTTGGGAGTGCCACAAATGTAGATTTAACCAACTATCTGGATATTCGCCACTATTGTAGATGTGGTTAAAAACGTTTAATAAGACATCAATGCCGGTATCGTCAATTAGCTTTACAATTTCAGATGGAAGTTCATCGCAACCAACAGCTTTGTTATTGTTGACGATTTATGGCAGTTACGATTTCTGATTTTGTAATTTGAAGCTCACTGTCTTTAGAAAATGTTGTAGCAATAAGGTCTTCATGTGGAATCATTAAAAAGCTCTTTAATGTATTATTCCCATATTTTTATTTTCTCATTACTTTCGGTTACTATTTGATTTTCTTTATTTAAAAGAATGGTTGAATTAACGTTTTTATGATTGTTGCATAGTTCTTTTAGTTTTTTGTGTAAATTTAGATCATCATGTACTCTCTGCAATTGTTCTATATCTTCGCATTGGGTTCTAATCCATGTAAGTTTTGCATTGCGTACTTTTGAACGTATTATTTATTAAGACGATTATATTCTTCATCATTTATATTTCTATGTCTTCTTCTTTCTTCCATCAAATTCATGAATTTCTTCCGTTATCCACATTCTTTGCACGGCGCCTACCCCATGTTTGGTATTTCAAATTTTACAAATGTGTGAGCGTACGTCTGGAATTAGTAATGATATTGAAAATTTCACAAGTGAATGATTGTGAAATGTAATTGACCGTCGGTCATGTCTGCATGAACTTAAGCAAAATAAGAAGTATTTTGAGGCAAATAATTGACACCTACCCTTGTTTATCAATAAATTTCAGAAAACTTTAGAACAAAACTTCTTCTTCGATTGGCCACCAAAATTTACAATCTATATTTAAATGCATACCATTACGTCCATGAATTGACCACTATATCTGAAACAAAAGCTAAAAAAAGTTCATAAAATTAATTCACATTAGACATCTTTTTTAAACAAACTTTGTAATACTTTTTAAATTCATAACAAATTGATGTTAATTTTAAAATTTGTATCATTGTATTTCTTTTAAAATCTTCATCATTACGAAGTTGTACTTCACTTATTGTATTTTTGAAGTTCATAACCACTTTATTGCTAATTATTTAAATGGTTGATAAATGATGTAAAATGTGTGACATCTATGTCACCCAGTTGACATTATTATACATAAATCATTTCTTTAACAAAAGCTTTATATTCATACACGACACTATATAATTCTTTTAATGTTACATTTTATACAATAAAATATGAAAATTTCGTTTCTTTGTATTAAAGAATAAATATTAAAAAAATAAAACACCTTCATTAACTTTGTGACACTTATTATGTATTATAATATACTTACATATGAATATATTTTATACTTAAATTAACATTTAAGTAAGTAAATAAACATAATTTTTATAAGAATAGGGTAATCACAGATATTGATTATAAAATCTTAAATATCTGTTTAACTTTAATTTTTTATAAATACACTCTAATCAGATTTTGTTTAAATTAACAAGTTATAATAGGACAGAGTACATGCAGCTATCAATGTTCGTAATTTCAATCAATAGATATCTCCCGGTACCTAGTTACCTACTGGATTTTGTTCGTGTACGCTTTAGGTATATAGGCACCGGTAGGTATCTATTGCTTGAAATTATGGCCATAATTAGTAAATTTACTCAAAATGTTTAAATAAATAACATAACTACACACATATAACATCATTTAATTACACACCAAATGTATACAATTTTCAGAAATAATAAATTTTTTTTTTTTGCAAAAATACCAAAAATTTTAATACAATAAAATTATTTTTTCAAATATTTTATAATTAAAATTATGCTATAATAATATCTAAGCATAATCTATGCCTCAAACTTAGATTTTAACAGCATTTTACTATAGACAAATTCTTAGCATCTAAGGATTTTGAATCAATTGTAACTTCTTAAAATAACTGTGCAATAACTATCATGTGAAAAAAGTCCCAGAAAAATAAATGAAGTTAGAAGTTAGAAGTTATTTCATTTATGTTATTAGGTGTTATTTCATAATGCCGTAATTCCGAATGAAAGAAGTCCCAACAGAACTTAGAGTGGGACATATTTTATTTTATTTTCTTGTTCGGTGTTATTTCATTTGTTGTGGGAGTTATTTCATTTTTAATAGGAGTTACTTCATTTTCAAAATTCATTATATTTTTAATATTATTAATATTCTAAACGGTTCCTATAACGGGATCTTTCAAATTATTTTGATGATCTTCTCAAATTGACCTAACTTAATCTGTTCTTTCACAAATTTTGAAGGCGTAACGTTATATTCCTCAAAGTCATATTGAAAAGATAAAAACGACATAGCGCCCAAACAAATTATATGTAAATTGTTGTTGTAAACATTTTCTTGTTTTTGGGCAATACGACATTGATTTGGACGAAATAACATTTTTTGTTGGGCGCTATGATGGTTTTTTGTTCGGCCAAATAAATTTGGGCGCTATGACGGTAAAAAAAGAAGTTATTGACATTTAAGGTCATAAGACCTTAAATGTCAAGGCTGATTCATGAAATCAAACAAAAAAGTTTTAAGAAAACTTAAAAAAATTGCTTCAATTTTATTTTTTTGAGTCGCATGCAGAAAAACCTTTATTTCGCGTAGCCTCCTGGCGCGTTCTACGGAGGAAAAAAACCCTAAGAGTGGCCTAAGGCCGCCATACAGAAAAACTTGTTTTTACAAATCCAATGTCGAATCCGTTGAAATCTTATTTTTAAGACAATAAGTAATATAATTTGATCAGTCATAGCTTTGTCATTTAAACAGCTAATTGATTGTTTTTATCTTAATTAAAAGAGTAGAGCATTGGCCTTCTGTTTATTTAACTTTTGGACACTAATATATACGTAAATTTTTAATAAAATAGACTTTAAAAAAAAATAATCATTAAAAAACAATAAATCTTGGTGTGGGTTGGTATTTTGGTACATAAAAAGTTATGACCGATCAAATAAATGTTACTTGATGTCTTAAAAATATAAGATTTCAACGAGTTCGAATTCTGATTTGAAAAACAAGTTCTTAGGGGTTTTTTCCTCCGTAGAACGCGGCAGGCGGCGTCGCGAAATAAAGTTTTTTTCTGCGTGCGACACAAAGAAATTATGTCTTATGACCTTAAAAAAAAAAAAAAATTATTATTTTGGGCAATAACTTTTTTTTTTACCGTCATAGCGCCCAAAAAAAAAAGTTTTTCCAAAATAAAATGCCACAGCACCCAAAAAAAGTTTTGGATTTTCTGTCATTGATTTGGTCGTTATAACATATTAACATCATCAATTTTGGGGATAAGCAGATATTTGGGCAATATGTCATTTTGGTTTTTGGCCAATGCGACTTTGGTTAATATAACGGTACGCCCTTACTTCATTTGGTTGCATGGACTATTTTTGGGAGTTATTTAATTTTTATTCTTTGGAAATTATTTCATGATGAAATAACAACCAAAACCTATGATTTGTTTCATTTTGGAAATTATTTAATTTTTTTAGAATTTATTTCACTTTTTCGAGACTGGACTTATTTAATTTTTTAAGAATTTATTTCATTGGAAGCTTTTGCACTGGGACTTTTTGCACCTGGGACTTATTGCATAGAGCCACTGTTCTTATAATGCAATTTTTAATAATCTTAATTTTAGTAAAAATGAACTAACTCCCCAAAAATAATTTTTTGGATTTATTTCATTCTTGAAATTGGGGAGTTAGTTCATAATGAACTAACTCCCCAAACTTAAGAATGAAATAAGTCCCCAGAAAGTGAAATAAGTCCCCAAAAATCGTTGTTGTTTTTTACGTACGAAATTTTGCGGTGTTAGTTAATTGGGGACTTAGTTCTTGCCGCCAATTTTACTTGCGCAAGTCTTGAGTTTATAGAAGAGGGAGGAAAAGAGAATGGAAGGGGGTACATACTTGCCCGTACTCCAATTCCGTTTTGTTTTGTCGCCCGCAATTTTCAACACGAAGTTTCAAAACGAAAATTGCTGAAACAAACTTTTCCTGTGTAAACACTAGGGTATTCAATTTACTCGGGTTTGCTTTTGTTCGAGTAATCGAGTAACTCGATTTTGAGGTTTTTAATTTACTCGAGTAGGCGAGTAAGATTTTAAAATTGCTCGAATAACTCGAGTAACTCGAACAATTTTAATACTTTAATTTTATTTTCCAAAACTCACATTTTTGTAAGTTTTTATATTTTATTAGTACTAATATAACATATATATAAAAATTAACAAATTAATTAAAAATTTTAGTAAAAAGTATATCTAAAAGAGAAAAACATTTGCTAAGATCATTCATTATTGCGACAGTTTTGTCTCAGTACACTCAAAGCAAAGCGTTATTATATCAATGAAATTCTTTATAAATATGTTGAAATCTTCATTGATTTTCTTTCAATATAACTGGTTCATAATATGTATTAAACTGTTTTATAAAATATTTGTAAGGTGATCCGTTTTTGTAATTTCACTCAGACTTGACACAGTTTTGTTATATTAGTGTGTTAGTACTAAACGAAAAAATAGTCCATTTTGTCCTATCATTTTGGGATTTTGAGATATGTAATTTTTCTAAAAAAATTATAAAGAAGTTTTGAAACCACATTCATGAATATTTAAGAAGATTTTCATCATATTAATGAAAACTTCATTACTTTTATATGTAAATTTTAATATGTGGAAATTTTGCGTAGGACCGCTATGAATTTCCATATAGGGCTTCTAAAATTGGCTTGTTACAACGACATAAAAGGGACCAACAAAAAGTTTTTAGTAAATGACATTTAAAAATTCCTTTTTGAAAATATAGTATTTATATGTGGTTTCTTTAGATCAAATGGCAACTAAATTAAAAAAAAAAAATAATGTTTGATCCCACTTTTAACCCTCAAATCCGCACCAATAATCTTAAACACCCCAGTCTTAGAACTTGTTTCTTTAAAAAATATCCAAGTTTCTTCGATATCGGAGTTTTTTCGCATTAAGTTCTTCGTTTTTCGTAATATAATTTCTTTAACAGTGCTCACTTAATATAAAAATACACTTAACATTTAAATATTCACTATAACAGTCACATTATTTTATACAAAATATTAAAAAAATATAAAATAGTTCATATTTTTAAATTACTCGATTAATCGACCAAAATTGTTCGAGTTATTCTTTACTCGAAATTGGCCACTTCGAATTACTCGAACAATTGTTCGACATCATTTCATCGATTAATCGAGTAACGGTTAACCGATTGAATACCCTAGTAAACACAAAAGCAAGTTCAAAGGAGAATTGAAGAACCGGGACTTAGATTCAGAACCCTTTTGAATCACAATGCTGGAAATTTTAATACTTTTGTGAACGGAGCTGAAGTATTTGAAAGCAAATTTATAAATTAGTTGGGCGTCATAGAGTGGTGGAAAAACACAACAAACTCTTCAAATACAAGAAACTCTTCAATATATGAATATTGCTGTGCAGCATTAAAAAAATGCAAAGTTCATCCGTCAGTTTCTTTCTTTCTGCGCCTATGACTTGGCATCATCAACTATTGCATACACCAGATAAGTGCTACTTTTTTTAAACTAATATTTCAAACCAGACTTTTAAAAGACGCAAAAATGTAAAGTACGCCAAATGTTATAACTTTGACAAAACCGATAAGTGCAAATGATGAGGGTCCAACAACGAACATATCTGCTGTTGAAACTAAAAAAAGGTTTGGAGGAAGATGAGTACCTTCCCTCCTAATCTACTACAACGATACGGCATTTTATTTCAAATGCAGAATTCGACGATCTCGTTCGAGATTTACATTTGTCAAAATGAAAATCTGAAATCCTCGGATCTAGTCTAAAGCAGTGGAATTTGGTTGAAAAAGGTTTTCGTGTAACATCTTGCAGAAGAAGTGACCGGACTTTGATATTTAAAGAATGTTTTGAGACTGATGAAAATTACAGTAATATAGCGCTGATGTACCTAACTATTTTTGGTAATTTTCCCGGTAATTTTCGACGTTATTTTTCATTGAATTCCTCCCTCGAATTTTCCCTCTGGAATTCCAGTACCCCAAACCTTAGTCGGATAAGCAAATAATTTGTATTAGTTAATATTTCTCACACAGTATTAAGTAGTTTTTGTGGCTTTTTTATTAATATTTTACAAAACTAACATACACTTATTTTTTGTTTATTGTGAAAACATTTTATATTGCTACTTTTATGGCAAAAATGAATTCATTAATTTTTTTCTGTTTAAAAGCTCATTTAAACGTGGCCATAATAAACTACACTCTCGCATAATATTTAGCATCATGTTTAACATAAATAGCACTACACAAGTCTTGTATGAATTCTGTTTTTTTGTTTTTTTGGTTATGTCGTTTTAATTTGACTCCTTTTTTTTTTTGCCTCATTTAAGTGTTCATTAATGTTTTTATTTTTAAAGCAAAATAATAAATGAAACGAATTAAAATTTGTTTGTGGTTATTTTTATTGATGTACACTTAAAAAATCAGTTAGTAGAAAAGTTAGTAAAACGTCTTGCAAATCAAGTATACTATTTTCCAGAAAATTTTTTGCTGAAATTGTGTTTTCAGCTAAATTTATAATTGTACTTATTCAGCACTTTTGAACAATTTTTTTTCAGTCTACTACTTTTTAGTTTATTATAATTTGTATTGCTAAAAACTTACATATTTTATAACACACTTGTTTACAAGTGTTACTCAAAAATTTTTATTATTTTTGCTGAATGTACCAATTTTGTTGGTAAAACTCAGCTCGCTTATTTTCAGCAAAAGATTTTGCTTACATAAGCAATTTTTTTTGCAAGCAACCTCCTGACTTAAATTTTGTTGACTCTACTAACTTTTTTTTTAGTGTATGCGAAAGGAAACATGATGCAACAAAACATTTTTATGCACCAAATACATAAAAACAGTAATGGTATGATTACTTGTAAGCAAAAGTGTAATAAAATAAATTTTTTAGCAATAAAAATTATAATAAACTAAAAATATACATATGAACCACTTAATTTGAAAATGGTATGAGTCCATTTTTAAAAAAAGATTTTGATAATGATTTAGTTTATAGTATTCAATGGCTTATAATCTCTGCATAAAGTTTGTTTGTCACTTTTTTAATGATCGCTGAAGTTTTAACGAAACTCTTAGGTATTAAGTTATTTTTAGGGCAAGAAATGATGTACAGCTAAAAAATGAAAAATGTGCGCTTAAAATATGCCACGAAGAATAAAATAAATATGCGCTTAAAATATGCATGTAAATCGAAATATGCACAAACACCCAAATAATACACACTAAAAATCAAAAATAAAAAATATGCGCATACAATTTTTGGATTTTTAAAAATAGTTTTATTGCTCGAGCTCGTTGGTATAAAAATGAAATGCAATATAAATGTTTAACAAATGAAGCTTAATGATATGTTTATTTTTTATTAAAACTTTATTTTAATTTTACAAAAGATGCAAAAATATACAATAAAATTGAAAATATGCAAAACAAACAATGCCATGAAATATGCAAAATCTGCTCTTCGCATTATCCTAGCACGCACCATTTTTGCGAAATTTCATTACCTTTTTTAAAATGCTTTTTGGAGCAAGTTTGAAATTTTACGGATCATGTTATATGAATATAAACTAATTAAGTGAATAAATCCGCTAATTTTAATCTATCTTAGAAAATTTTCAATAAAACTAAGAACAACAAGATGTTATTTTGCAAGTGGTACGAGTACGAGTCCATTTAATTTTGAAAAACCGCTGAGTTTTGCAATAAATAATAATATTTTTTTAGGTATAAAGAAGTGTCAAGTCCACTTGTGAAATGCGTATGGAAATGTTGAACAAAAGTTGCCGTGTACAGTTTAAAAATCCTTGAAATACAAATTCCAATCAAAATAAATAGTTCATTTATAAGACCCAAAAACAATATCTGTCTAATTCAAAATAACTAGGGCAAGCAATTTCATACAAATGCAGGTTGGTTTATATGTTGCATGTTGGTTTGGATTTTGACCAAATACCTTGTGGATGTATATTTTTGCATATTAATAATTTTGCATATTTTGCTATAAATGCATATTTCATGGCATATTTTGGTATTTATTGTTTAGCATACTTTCACTTTTATGCATATTTTTGCATTTTTTGTAAAAAATAAAATTAAGTTGTAATTAAAAATAAACAAAAGAAAACAATTGTGACTCTGAACATATCATCAAGTTTTCATTTGTTAGACATTTTTATTGGATTTCATTTTTAAACCAACAAGCTCGAGTAATAAATCTATTTTCAAAAATCCAAACATTGTATGTGCATATTTTTGTTTTGAGTTTTAGTGTGTATTATTTGGATTTTTAGTGTGTATTATGTGGATTTTTGTGCATATTTCGATTTACGTGCATATTTTAAGAGCATAAAATAATTTAAAAATTTTTATTAAACAAAATTAAACTTTAAAAATTACAGTATTAATATCATCAATTTTATGATAATGTATTAGAATGAGTAAATACTTAGATTTAAAACAACTGAAATTAATTTTTTAACTTCATAAAATAATAAACCTATTATTAAATATATTAATATATAATCTAATTGACTTGTGAAAGGCGTGGTAGAGAAGAATGAGTGTATTTTCTAAAAATCATAACTACATTGTAAATTTTCAATTTTTTCTAAATCAGACTGCGCAGTTTCTTGTATTGAACCTTCGTCAGTGACCCTGTTTTTTTTTTTTTTTAATAATGTAATATTTGTTATGTTTTTATTTGTTCGATTGCGTCTAGATGAAATTTTCTGTGCAATCACTGACCGTGGTATAGATAAACTGATTTCTAATGCCACATACACTCGCACTACACGTTAGACAGAGCGCTTTAGCGCACTGAACTATCGTCAGGTCGAGTTTTGTTGAGATTAAAACTAGTTTTATTCAATACACGGTGTTTTTGTTCTTGCATACATAATCTCCGAAGTACAACTCCAACAACACAACAGTTCTATATTTAGAAACTTACCTCACTCTAATGTCCACTGTTTTCCCATATGTTGTAAGTGGTGCCACATCTATGATATATTCTTTGTATATTCGATAGATGGCGCTTACGTAGTTAGGGAAGAATTGCCAAAGTGAAAAGTTTGATTTTTGTTTGATTTTGTCAGTCTGATTCAGAAAAAATTGAAAATTTACAATGTAGTTATGATTTTTAGAAAATACACTCATTCTTCTCTACCACGCCTTTCACAATTAAAATTAAATAAAATTGCATATTAATTATAGTATTAATTGCAATTGTCTGAAAAAGACGTTAAAATTCAAACTCAAAAAATAATTGACTTTAATTTAAAATATTTATTACTAATACCACTAAACATAAGCATTTATAAAAAACAACTACAGAAATATTACAAAATAATAACAATATGCTGATAAAAAAAAATGTCAAGCAAGTTCCGAATTTGAGCACATATTTAATTGATTCAATTAATTTTAGTTGGCAGCTTTAGAAATTTTCAACAAACCGCCTTAATTGAAAAAAGTAGGGAAATATTTTTTTCTGTAATTAGAGAGTAGTTTTTTGTTATCTCAAATATATTAATACAATTCAGACATAATTGTGAATTTATTTAAAAAAAAATTTTTTACTCAAAAGCCTTTAAAAAGTGTACGTATATTAAACAAAATTTTTGAAAATGTTATCCAAAAGTTTAAAGAAAAACAATCCCATAATGATGCATTCTAAATTTTGGTTCCTCCTGTCTGGATCACTTAAACAAAAAAAATTTTTTTTTGTTTTAATATCAAATTTAGTAGGTAAATCCTACAACATAACTTTTATACAGACAAATTAAGTTGGCTTTTAAAATATTATTTCCACCCTAATGAAAAAATGCTCAGAAATAAGTAAATTTGAAGAGGCTATAAAAAATGAACAAGAGCTAACTTCGCAAAACCCTTTGAGGGTATTGATATATTATTCGAGAAATTGTTTCATGTTGCACAGTGTTAGCGGCAATGTAACGGCACATTATTAAGAATTCACTCGATTTCACTTCTAAAAACATCTACTGAAACAAAATAAATATATCAATCACCAACTTAGAATACTATGTATGTAACTACCACTGCAAATGTAGTTAAAAACAAATAAGATTTCATTTAAAGAAAGGACGACTTACATTTTAGTATATTCAACTAATATAGTCATTTGTTTTTTTAAAGTTCAAAAAATTAACCTCAATTGTAGTAGAAATTAACCACACATGTTAGTAAAAAAAATAAATACCTATTTGTTTTATTTTTTTTAAATACCAAAAAACAACTGTAAAAAATTAATGGAAAATCATAAAACAGTCATTTGATGTGGTTTGTTTTTTTTTAAATTTAATTTATTCTACAAACGACTGACATTTACGTTAAAAATAAAGAACCGGTATTACAACCCAAAAAACTACATGTTTTTTAAAGCAGAAGTTCCCTGAGTGTAGCTTGTGGTACATCACCTCAAACAGTGAAGTTGCCTACAAGCAACTTCGGGGTCAATAGGGCTAAGGTAGAAATCTGAAACTTTAAATCACAAAAATATCCACTTAAAAATGTTAACCAAATTAATTAAAAAAGAAAATCCTTAAGAACTAATTAATATTGTGCTATATAAAGCTACCGGTAACGAAATATCGGACTTTTAAGCTCGTTAAATATATCGTATGTTAATTTTTTTTTATTTTCACAAAAAATATATATAATAATTTTTTTATTTTTAAACAAAATATACGTAATTATAACTAACGTGTATTTTTAAGCACATAAAATTTTATTGATTGATTTAGAATGCTGGAACATCGGCTAACACAAACACAAAACGTATTTCATATCATACAGAAAAACTATTTCAAAATAGTCTTCATCAAAGCTTCGAAAATGTTCGAAATTACTCATATATTCTTAGTTTATAAATTTGTATTACATAAGTTAAGTTATGTGGTGTTTTAAAAGCAGCACTTAATTAAAAATGAAATATTCAGAATTTCTTAAATATTTACATACAAGCCGCTTTTTAAAATTTATTTTTTTTATATATAAAATAATGCATGCATTTGAAATTTTCTTTTTCTTTTTTAGAAACTTTTGACAAATGATTAACTGATTATCTTCAAAACAAATAGTCACATGATCCAAATGTGTCCAGGGCTGAAACCTTATGCACATACACTCATAGAAATAAACCTGTAAAAATAGCAGAAAAAGCTACGAAAAATAAATAAAAAAATTACTTTGCAAAAAAATCCTAAAATCAGCAGATTTTTTTTTTGCGAAATATTAATAAAACAAGAACAGAAAAAATAAATCTGTTAACAAGTTTGATATAATTTTTATTAAAAATAAGAATTATGTTTTTTCGACCTTAAATTGAGCAATGAAAATGAAAATTATTTAAGCTTTAGGCCACACTCTATATTTCTTTATTAGGATATTGTCATAACAAACAATCTAGAGAGTTTTTGTTTTCAAATTTATTAATTGACCACTTTCAGGAATGTGTTGATAGATCTATTTCGGGAATTTTCTAGGTTGCCATCATCAGAACATGTTTTGAAAGAGGTAACAATCCCATGCAAAATATCAAACATTCATATAAACTAGTTTACTCACTACATGAAAGATCTTTTCATGTACGTATAACTAGGGTGTGGAATATCCTTCCCATAGATTTAAAATTATTTGCATTCACAGATACCACCTTTAAGCGTAAACTTAAACAGCATTTTGATGCTCTTTAATTGATTAATTTACCCTCCCCCCCACCCTGTTCTTTTACAAGGGTTTCCATCACCGACTATAATTTTGTATATATAAAATTTCTGTTATAAGCTAGTTAGGGCCTTTAGTTTTAAGTATTTAGGTTAATTATGTAACTTCTTAGTTTTAAGGAATTGTTTTTTTATAAATACACTTTTTTTCTTTTGATTTGTAATTTTTGATAATGGAGTAGTATTTGAACAATATTTGGCCTTAAAGGCTTGGTTCTTAAATTTGAAATAAATAAAAAATAAATAAAAAAATAATATATGAGCTCGAAGTTAAAGATTATCACCATGATCAAAAATATATTGAAAACTTGTTCGTTATGGGCAAGCTCTACCTTTGGTAGATATACAATTCACTTTTTATTTTTACTCTTGTTTTGTTTTATGTAAAAACAAGGTGTAAACGGGAAGTAAGCTAGACCGTACTTTGTCTTTTTTCAAGTTTAATATAATTTTTATTAAAAATAAAAATTATGTTTTTTCCACCATTAATTGTGCAATGAAATGTAGAACTTGCACATAACGAACAAGCTTTCAATTTATTTTTGATCAATGGTGATAATCTTTATCTTCGAGCTCATAAATTAGTTCTCATTTAGTGGGAAAATAGGTTATATGAATGTTTGATGTTTGCATGGGACTGTCACATCTTTCAAAACTCGTTCTGATGATAGGAACCTAGAAAATTCCCAAAATAGATCTATCAACACATTACTGAAAGTGGTCAATTAATAAATTTGAAAACAAAAACTGTATAAATTATTTGTTAGGACAAGATCCTAATAAGTTAATATTGAGTATGGCCTCGAACTTAAATAAGTTTTATTTTCATTAAATCTATTAACTTTAAAATTTTAGTTAAAATTTAGCTTTCTAAAATTTGTTAAAACTTTTACTAACTATTTGTAGACTAAAAACAGCAAACAAAAACTGGAATATCAAACGTTTTTGATATATTCACCTTAAATTTTGTAGAATGCAAATAACAGCATATTTTTCTAAAATCAACATAAATTTTTGCTAAAAATTGTAGGTTGATTTCAGAAGAGCAGATTTATATTCGCTTAAAAAAATTATAAAAAAAACTAAAAAAATTTTATTTTATTTTTGTCTACCAGTATTTAGAAATCTTTTTGCTGATTTTAGCAGATTAGTTTGTTACTTTCAAATACCTAAAGTTTAGCTCAAATATAATTAAAATTTTGTAAAGCTAACGGATTTGATTTTGTGTTCTTATTTAGCAAAAAAAAATTGCTAGTTTTAGCAGTTTTTTCGGGAATTTTTAACTAATTTTTAGTAGTTTTAACAAAAATATTTACTAATTTTTTCTATCAGTGTGGTAATCAACGAAATATAATACAAATTCAATACTATTCAACAAATTTTTCTTTTGAGGTAATCAATGATGTAAAATATAATGAAAATTTATACACAACACGCTTGTGAAATAAGAGTAAACTGAAGAAAAAACAAATAGAACTTATTTCAAAGAGCAAATAACAGGGATGGATGGCTGAGTAGATGCTTCATAATGTTAAACAGTGTTGCAATACTATTTGCAAAAGCGATAAAAATCATAAGGATTAATTTTCAACATAAAATTTTAAAATCATCAAATGAGAGTCTGGATGGAGGGGGTGGTAAATAGTGGAGGATGTTTGTGTGTTCACAAGTATATATGTGTAATAGAACAAATGAAAATCTTTGACAAAATTTTCAATTTTCAAAATATTATGTTAGTAACAAAAAATAAACTGTAATAGGGTGAAGTTTATTTGTAATGGTAACCTTACAGTTTTGGCAAGATAATTGAATTTCTATTCCACGCACTGTGGGATATTTGAAAAAAATAATAGTAATAAATATAAAACTTCTAAACTACTGATCCGATCGCTATAATCAATTGCGAAATTGTAATGTAGGTGTTGGTCTATTAAAATATTGTAAGTGTAAAATTAAATGAGCATTATTATACGTTAATTTGAACTCAAACTAACGACAACTCCGCATACAAATGTGGAGTTCGAAAATTTTTTTTTGAATAATAAAAATATTAGGATATGTCCAGATATGTTCCATACACCAGTGGATGCACCTTCCAAATACATTTCATTTGACACCAACTTCTAAAAGAAATATCTTAAAAAATCTAAAAATTGGGTCATTTCTGACCCCACTTTTTAACCCCTAAACTTGAGATTGCGCACCTTAAAAAAAATGTGTTCAATATTTTTGATTCTCTCCAAGTTTTATTCGAATCTGAGGATTCAGCACTGTGTAGTTTCCTTGTTAGCTGATATAAGACGTTTTATAAATATTGTGAAGCAAAGTCATTAATTTTCATGAATGATAAATTTTCTTTTGCAAAAAAATTTGTAAAGAGCAAATTAGCTTCTTCATATTTTTAAAAATTAAATTTTTTAAAATTCAAAACCTGCAAAATATTTTTAAAATTTTGAAATTTTAATATTATTTAATTTTTCTTACTTTTAAATAGTTTTTATAATATAAAATTTCGGAGTTTTAATTGATGTTTTTTAAATAGAAAACTGTTCCTATTTTTAAGTTCAAATAAAAAATTCCCTTCCTTAAAAAAACCTATTTAAGCCGACAGTTCAGCCGCCGCCGTTATAAACTTGTAAACGCCGCCGCCGATTGTTTAGTATCGGCTTGGTTCTCTGATCGATATGTATCAATTTGGAAATTTTAAAGGTGGTGTTGGTTTTTAAAAATATTGGAAATGGTTTACCCTGTTTTAGTACAAGATGTAGTGACAGGTTGTCATTTGACTTCCTCGTCTACCGATTTCTTAAATTTTATATTTTAAGACAAGACAAACCATGTTTACAATGATAGGTTATTTCCTTTACACATAGAGAATTTTCTTGGACGAGTTTTATGGCCAGTTTTTGTATGACGTGTCACTCAAAAAATTCGTCTAAACGAGTGATAAAAATGACTTTGGGGTACTGTATCACGAATGTCACTTTGTAATGAGTGAAAACGTAAGAGTTGTCATTTTCGTTCTCCTTTTTTTTTGGTTTCTATATTGCGATTTGAAACGTCACAAACGTCAAAAACAGACGTTCACAAAAAAGCACTCGTCATGGAAACGTTCGTCCGAAAAAAATTTCATTTAACTAAAAAGTTTAATAAAAACATAATTATGAACAGCGAAAATAACAAAAAAAAGATATATATGAATTTTGTACACAAAACACGTTGTTTTTATTTTTTTTGTTTAAAAATTTTAGCTTAAAGAATCCCATAGCAATTGACCCGAACATTTTTATTTGTGAATTTGTTTTGTTTTTTTACACAAATTGATTTTTTAGAAGACTTTTATTATTTTAAAATGAATACAATATTTTTCCAAACAAATAACAGCTGCTTTTGTTTATATTGCATTTACACTGTTGGGTTGCCATCTACCAACAAAAAATGTGTTATTTGTATATGAAAAAAGCTAACAAAAACCGAAAAACAATATCATGGCAATCACTACTGTTTGACATAACATAAAGCTTTACGTACTCAAACGTAAGTCAGACGAACGAATTATAAAAACTCATTTCCTTAGGTATTCGTTCGGGTGCCACACGTTCGTCTGAAATTATACACGTATTGTAAAAACAGGCGGTTAATGTCACTAAACTATGAAGTTTTCTTCGCAAAGTAAACGAAAAATTTATTGAACAGCATGAAAAAGCTTCATCAGTTTTATAAAACTGTTTTAATAAAACTTTTTTACTAGGCGTTTGAAATTTTTAATAAATTAAATTAATAAAATAAAATTATCATTGTAGACAATTCTCTCAGTGTACAGTAAAAGTTCTTTAAATTTAAAAAAAATTAATTTTGTTTCTTTGCAGCAATTCGGGATAGTTATCTTTAACAATTTGCCAAGTTTTACCCACTATAGCAAAACGATAATTATCACGCCAATTTTTATCTTGTAATATTGTTGAAGCAGCAACAGCGATTGTGGATTTGGCTATACCCAATTCCATACAATTTTGAGATCATGTATCGACAGTTTCTACACTACTACAACTTTTTGAAATGCGTAGGGTGTGGCATCACTTAGCAAAGAGAATACATCACCATTAAGTCTATGATAGTTGGTTTCACCGGCATATGAGATAGTAAATTTAGTTTTTTTTGCAATGACTATTTTTAGTTTATTTACGAAAAACTTTATTATATAGTGTCCACGAAAATTCTCTCTGTGTACTTTAAGAACCAAGATATCGAACACTCTTTTAAATTTTCTTCAACATTTATGTTGTGAAAAATCATAAGTTTTTAAAATTTAAATAATTGATTAAAAACTTTACCACCGTATTCAGAAAAATATTAAACAGCATTTAAAATACATTTTGCTTAAAACACAAATTTTAGCCTTAAAACAGTATTCGTAAATGAATATTATCTTTCACACATCGTTTAAAATATGTATTTTAAGCAAATATTCATTTATGAAAACAGTTTTAGGGCTTAAAATGTGTTTTAACTAAAATGTATTTGAAATCTGAATCAAGATTTTTTATGAATACGGGAGTTACTGTTTAGCCTAAAACGTGTATTTATGTAGTACAATACAAAGGTCCCATCAATCACATGCCGGACTGTCAGAGGTCAAAATTTTGTTTTTTTTTTTGATTATTTTCGTATACTGTATGTTTTATCAAAAAAAAAGACAAAAATCGTAAAATAATATAATAAAAGTATCATTAAACTTTTTTTTAAGAGTCTGAGAGATCGCGATTATAAAAGAACGAATTTTATTCTACATACTATGCACGTATTTAAACACCACATGTGATTTAGTGTACTTGGAGCATATTTGAAGTGCCTGTGTGGTTTCCATAAAAAGGGTACCCTTCAGAAAAGTTGTAATTTCTAACTTTGGCCCTAGCTTCTATGGCTTTAGGCGCATTGTAGCGAAAACATACCAGTGACTCTGGTGGGAATCGAATCAACAACCACCGCACTGTTCTGATTTTGTTAGATGAAGACTCTGTCACATTCACTCACATTCACACACAATAAAGAAATGTTTAAAAATGTGAAGAATCTAAAAAAAAATCATTTTTATTTCCTTTTAAAATTAAATGTGTTAGTCAAAATAAATTCTTCCCTACTGAAAAAAAATAGTTTTAGCTGATGTTGCATCATTTTTCATGTCACGCGTTGTAAGCGTGTTAAAGTTAAATAACTAACATACATCCATCGTACTATATCAGCTAAACTGAATGGAATACTATATTTTGAGAAAAATCTCATCGAGTAGATAAGTGTGTTTCAACTCAAATTGCAATAAACGATTATACGACGAACGTAATGCACGTGAGGTTTTTCATCGTATAAAGTTGAAACGGAAACGGAACACACTCATACAGCTACTAGTTATTTATACCTATGAAATTTCCGCTATTTTGTTTTCTATTCAATTTTTTTTTGTCACAATTTTCTAAAAACTTATTTCTTCTTCTTCCTTTTAACGTTGTTGTTAATAATGTTACATTTACATTGTGTGCTAAAAAAAAAGAACTAACTACGAGGGTGTTTTATTTTGGCCTTTTACCCAAAAATACTGTCAACAGTGTAAATAGTATAAAATTTGTAAATGTAAATAGAGGGTGTCTTTTGTCTCCAATTCTTACATTGTATCGTTGTTCTAATCTTTAATCATTTTCATAGATGACCTATCGCTCAGGACTTTTGTTACAAAACAGCGTACCATAATTATATGGTTTCCTATTGAAAATTTTAAAAAAAGAATTTTAATCATTTTGATGGCATAATATTTGATTAGAAAATAGAGTAATTTTTCAAATTGTGTTTTTTTTTACTTATGGTGGGAGAGCTAAGAATATCTCGAAACTTTTAAGTTTTCACTTTACATTCTATGAGCCTTGAAATTATTGCGCAAAATATGTGAATAACATTGATTATGCTGATTATTTAAAAATTCTTTAGTTTATAAGTAGCTAATCAAAATCTTTTTGAGAGGGTATATGATGAATGCTCGATTATGAAACAGTGCATAAAATTTAAGTGAAGGCAGTGCCCTCGTGGTACTTGAAAAGAAGCTCTTCTTGGGGTTAGTCATTAATTTCGAAAATTTGTTAAAGTGTGATAAGGTAGAGAAAATTTGCTAACCTTGCTGAAATTCGATACTTAGTTTTGTAAATATAGCACTTACTAAAGTTACTAAAGTTACATTAAAGAATTCGTATTTTAAATTGATCACAAAAAATACGAAAAGCAAAAATGTATAAAAATATTTCCATTTTGTAGAATAAAAAAAAAGCTGTTTTTCAAAAAAAAATCATTAAAAATAGAAGTCATGTTTGTCTTATTAAAATGAGCATTTGCGTAATTAGGTAAGATTATATAAATATTTTAGTAAACTGTATTTTTTTTGAAAATAGTAGGAGGAGAAAATTTTAAAAATGCATTTGCATTACGTATACACTTTTTTAACAACCATTTTGTTTAAAACTATCCAGTTATAAAGTATACCAGTGCATCTTCCAAATATCGTTTAAATTAATAACATGCGATATACAATTAAAATGTTAGGGCACTTCAAAGTTAAGCACTTTAATCATTTTTATGAAATTTATGAAAATTAAAAACGTGCATAAAACCGCGAGTTTTTACAAATTTTAAGATCTGGAAAAGTGGGACTATAAAGTATTCATGTATAAAATAGAAACAAAATCGGAGAACATAAAAAAAAAATTCTCATTTTCCAGTGATCTTTGATGGAATGTATGATATTTTAAATTTTTCAAATAAGTGGTAAGCATTGGCCCATAGCATAAGCAATATAAGTTTTTGTTTTTTCGACTACTTTAATACTGCGTACAAAAAATTTTAATTTTGTAAATTTTAGACCTGTTGACTTCCCTTTCTAGCACCTAAAAGAAATATATATATATGTGTCTTCAGCAACGTATTCACGTTTGTATTCACCACTATGAAGTTTCCTTGTTAGTCCCAAATATAGCTGTATTTTTAAAGTTTCGATTTGTAAAACAACGGTATAAGGGTAAGCGAATAAATTTACCAAAACTAGTAGTCTCTATGGACCTAATTCTTTAAAGCAAGGATATTAGGCAATCCGTTTCAAACAAAACATGTCTTTATCTCGGAGATTAAAACGTATGATGCACAGCGGAATGACATCGTACTTTGGATGAATAAAAAATATAGCTTTTTCTAAACGTACCATAAAAATCTTTTACATATAATGAGCTTAAGTAATATTATTAATTCGGTGCAGTCCTTCTGCGCATCGTACGCGTTTCATACGCGTTGTGTTTTGACAAAAAAAAAAATAAATTAATTAATAATACGCAGTATTTATTGCGTCGAATTATTTTGTTGTATAAAAATTATTTGTATTCCATAAAATTCGGAGGACTGTTGAGAAATATAAAGTCTCAACTTTAATTTGTTTTCATCAAAAAAGACAAAAAAAAATTCTTTGAGCAAGTTTGTTTAGCAGTTTCTTTTTTAAAGGCCTTTATAGACCAAAAGACCGTATTGTATTTTTAAGAAAAAACAATAATATGCGATATTTGTTGCTGCGAATTAAATTTCTTCTATAAGAACTGGTTGTTTCTACATTCAGGGAACTTCTGCTTTAAAAATATATAGTTGTTTGGGTTGTAATATAGTTTCTTTATTTTTAATGTAAATGTCAGTCATTTGTAGAACAAATTAAAATATTTTCTAACCTTGCAGTTCATTTAAAAAAACAACCCACATCAAATGACTGTTTTATGATTTTACATTAATTTTTTACAGTTGTGTTTTGTTATCTAAAAAAATAAAAAAAATAAATGTTTGTTTATTTTTTACTACCATGTGGTTCATTTTTACTACAATTGTTAGTCATTTTTTGAACATTAAAAACAAATGACAATGTTAGTTGAATTTACTGTAATGTAAGTCGTCATTTCTTTAAGTGAAATTTCATTTGTTTTCAACTACAATTGCAGTGGTCTTTACCTACATAGTATTCTAAGTGTATATAATAAAAAGTTTTGTTGAGAACAGATCAAGTCTTGACTTAAATTTTAGTTGAATTTATATAGATTTTTCTGTAAATACATATTTTGTTATAAATCGCCAAAAATACTTGTTTTTTGGTACCAACTGAACCGAAAATACTGTCAAATAAAAGAAACAGCCATTCTCCATAAAACAGATTAAAGGCTGAATTAGTTTGTACATTATGTTCCGTGACGAATCAGATGATTTGTTTGTAATGTATGAGAATGAGTATGCGTGGTTAGTCTGAAATGTAACGTTACGTGTCAGATGAGCCTGTTAAAAACAAAATTTACTGTACTACGTTAAGTGACAGCTTTCACTTAAAAAAAAACTAAGAACTAACACAAGATTTTTTTTTTATTTCTTAAGCCAGATTTTATAAAATAATATAAAAAAGTTTTGTGACTGAGTCAGCAAAATTTTAGTCAGGAGGGTGCTTGCAAAAAAATTGCTAATGTCAGCAAAACATTTTGCTGAAAATCAGCGAGCTGATTTTTAGCAACAAAATTAGTAGATTCAGCAAAAGTTTTTGCTAACACTTAGTAGATTAGAAATACAAAAGCCTTGCTAAAAATTAATAAATTTTTTGCTGAATTTTAGTAGACTGAAAAAAACGCAAAAAATTGTTATTTAGTTAATTTATTTGCTGAAAATGATAAAACATATTTTTGTGATTCTTTTAAAAATAACTTACAATAATTACGAATTATAAAAATTTTAATTTTCCCACTTTGACGACATGAATTAATTTAATATCTGAAAGTCTAAATGATGCTATCTTTTAAAGGACGCAACTGCCGAAGATAATAATAGAAACGAAACGAAAAAATAAACAAAAAAAAACGAAACGAAAAATACAACCCTTACGAAAAAGGAATCATAAAAATCTACCTAAGATGTGTGTCTTTGTCTTTCGCTTTACTCTGTCTCATGTCTGTATATGTTTGTTTGTTTGCAATTTGACCACACTAGATTATTAATCTATAAACATTTAGTTTAAAAATACATATTTAATTTAAATATTTTATTTTGTCTTCTATTTAATTAATAGACAATTATTATCACAAGCCGGTGACAACGCAAAATTTAAGTTGTTTTAATCCTCAATTTTGTTTTATGTATGAAAAACAGATACAAAAGTCTTCCATGGTTGATTTTTTTTATGTCTTATTAGAGTTGTACTTTTTAGTATCATTTTCCTCTTCTCTACTACATCTTGACATGCCGCGACATCTGCTTCATTCTGCGTATATCTTTCAATCTGGTTGTCATCCACACTATTTTTATAGCAAAATTAATTAGTAAAACAGTATAATATTAGTAAATCATTAGTATAAAACAGTTAAGTGCTGAATAAGTATAGCAAAAATTTTAGCTGAAAACACGATTTTAGCAAAAAAATTTGCTAAAAAATGGTATACCTGATTCACAAGACGTTTACTAACTTTTCTACTAACTTATTTTTTTGAGTGTACTTCTCTGTTTGAACCTGGTTAAAAAATAAATATAATTACAATTCCAATGTCGTTCCGGAACAGACTAGTCACACAAAACAGTCGTCCGGAACGGCACGTAACAGAAACATAACGGAACGCAAAGACTAATGGAGCCGTTAGTTTTACCCAAAATGTTTATCACTAACCTCTAATTTTTCTTAAAATGTTGTTATTATTATGCAACAATAGACAATTGAATAATTTAAAAACTAGAACAAAATTGTGGCTGTATTAAAATTACCATCACTGTTTTTGGTTTCAAGAATCGCTTAGGAATTTCTATTAAGTACCACCACGTAACAATTTGATTGGAAACATTCAATCAGAGCAATCAACCATTTCGGCAACAGCGACTACACAACTCTATTATATTCGTACGTATGGAGTGCTATAAAGTAAAAGCAATCCACATCTGTTCCCATTCCATTGACCAACATCTAAAAAATGCGTAGTATTTTGTTTATGTAAGTTATTTTTTTTGGCAACATAGATTTTTTCTTTTGATTTTTATTACATTATTTTGTAAAATCATTAAAATATCGTTGCAACCCTTTTGTTGTTGCAAGAACATAACATTTAATACGGCGATTTTATAGATTGTTAAAGAATTTTATTTGATGGAAACATACCACAAAATTATTGAGCAGCAATAAAAGGGATAAATGAAAATTTTTTTTTGTTTGTAGAATTTTAAATCATCTATTTAAGAACAAAAAATATACATAAATATTAAAGTGTTTCCTATTTGGAAAATATCAATGCCTTCAAACAAGCTCTAAAATGAGTCAGAAATGGACTAAACATAAATTATTAAATTATTTTCAATTTATAACGAGCTTCCAACCTACGTATATTTACAAAAATAAAGCAAATCAAACATATTAGCTAGGTTGATACTAGTATTTCGATCTGGCTAAAGATCTCATCAGAAAAGTTAGAGCTTCCATAATAGGCAGAACTTTAACAAAAAACCTATTAATCATTAATTTTGCTCAATTCTTGTCTTCTTAGTAATCAAGCACGTGCATAGCGTCTTTTCCTAACAAGCATCATGACGTTACTAAACTTTGAAGACCAAAAATGTTCTATTTATATAAATAAATTTATTAAATTATTAAAATTTAAAATATTTTTATGAAAAAAGCCTTCTGATTCAAAAATTATTCAGAAAATATATTAAGAAAAATCTTTACGCCCAAAAACTAATATAGTTTTAAAACCTTGTTGGAATTGTTTACAAAATTTAAAAATTTAATTACATTTCAGAGTCAATTCTGAAACATTTTTTTGATTCAATACTTTTCTTAAACTTTGTGTGTCTTTCATGATTCTTTTTGGAATGCCTATATTTTCGTCGAAAAAAATTAGCAACTTTTAAAAATAAAAATTTTACATACAAAAAATGTGTCTCATTTGATTCATTTTCGACTCATAGAAGATAAGAACCTCAAAAAAGTATTCCAATTTCACTGGCCATTATTTTTTTATAGAGGCGGGAAAAGTAACAGTGTTCTTTAAAAAAAAGTTATAAATATTTCATTACTTTTTTAAAAACAAAACTTCTTATCTTATATGGCAACTGCAGAAGTTGTTTGTAATTTAAACATATTTATTTCGGTACACTTAGCACACTATGTAGGTAAAGACCACT
Organism: Delia radicum; assembly: GCA_021234595.1. Taxonomy (NCBI): domain Eukaryota; kingdom Metazoa; phylum Arthropoda; class Insecta; order Diptera; family Anthomyiidae; genus Delia; species Delia radicum. Next base: position 86,772,460 of record CM037854.1, read on the forward strand.
GAAAATGTGGTTAAAAACACATGAAATTTCATTTAAAAAAAGGACGACTAACATTTCAATAAATTCAACAAACATTGTCATTTGTTTTTTACTGTTCAAAAAATTAACCGCAATTGTAGTAAAAATTAACCTCATATACAGTAAAAAATAAGCAAACATTTATTTGTTATTTTTTAAATACAAAAAAAAAACTACTCTATAAAATAAAGGTAAACTAATAATACAGTAATTTGATGCGATTTGTTTTTTTTTTTTTTTTTTTGAATTAACTACAATCGTAGTCAAAACTGAAATTTCTTCTACAAATGACTGTTTTTATACTGTAACTCAAACAACTACAAATATTTACAACAAAAGTTCCCTGAGTGTGGGATTAACGTTACAAAAAATATGTTATTTTGCATGGATTATATTTTCTTTTAGAAAATTCAAACTTTTTCAAAGATTATTTTATTTTTATTATTATTTTTATTTTCCTCTTATAGCGACGATGATTTTCTTGTTTGAACCATAAACAGTAGTTTATGACACTTTAGCAGAAGCTTATAGAAGAAGTCGTCTTTGTTATAAAAGTGTCAAAAGTTTGTGGCATATTATTGTTATTTTATACTTTTTTATGTTGCTGTCTTTAGTGTTAGTATTTTAGTTTTATCCTGTTGTTTATTTTTATGATTTATCGATAACAGTTTAAGAAACAATGAAAAAAAAAATACTAACATACAATTTTAAAAACTTACATTTTAATGCATCGTTTGGTATATAGAATAAAAACGAAAAACTTAAAAAAAGTTTGGCTTGAAGAAATAAAAATGTGCGTGAATAATACACAATGTCTTGTAATTTGGAAATAATGGGTCTTGGATTCCAAGGAAGGTCTGTTTATAGAGTTTCTTCTTTTACAAAAATTGTAAATGTGATAGAGGTGAATAATATGATTGGCTTACATATTAGTGGTAAAAATGCATAGATGAACATTTTTTAATTTAATTTATTTATAATTAATTTAATACATTAAAGTAGTTAACATTTTAAGACTCTTATTTGAATGTATAAAAAACTTGAACCGATCTAAATATCTAAAAAGAATAACGTTACTAACTCACTCACTTACTGACTGACTCAACATCTCCCAGCCTATACCGCTAAACCTAGGATCTTAGCAAATAGGTCCATCATCCAGCGTAGACATCGGCTAAGACGGACCTTGAAATTTGGTATGTGAGTTCCTAAACGGCAGTGGGCATCTAGATAGAGCGTAGTTTTGGAAATTCTTACGGGGCGGGGCAGTAAGGAGGAAGTCTCCTCCTTGGAGGCCTGGCTAAACCATTAAAGCGAGGAACTTGAAATTTGTTATTTGGAAATTACCCATCGAACTCCATTAAGGTAGAAATCTGAAACTTGAAATCAGAAAAACATAAGCTTAAAAAAGGATAAACTAATTTATTGAAACAAATTTCTTTTAAAATAATTCATTTAAATAACATAAGAAAGCTATAGCGTTGTATAATAACTAGACGTATACTTTATATTAAACTCATACATAGCTCATACGCTACAGTTGTTGGAGTAATATAAAACTGTAATAGTAATAGTTTATCCGAGAGGTCCTACCATTTTACTGGAAATACTTTCAGATTTTTATAACTATGTTATCTAAATTGTGATTCTTAAGTTTTGCATAAGAGAATTCTACTACAAAAAAAATACTTAAACGATAACACTCCAATTTGGATGAAACTTGGATATGTGATGAAATATAAAGGTTTTTATTCGCTTTCAATTCCTTTAACATATCTTCTAAAGAAACTATACAAAAAAGTGGTATTATTGGAAGGAGTTTTTAAAGAACAACATACTGGTACCATAGTTCTGTAAGGAAATGTTCCCTAGTGTGAAGCTTCCATATTGTTTTTCGTATTGTTGCATGAACATTTGACAACTGTCATCGAAATTAATTTCCCATATCATTGTTTAAAAAAATTTTTGATTTGAATGTACACTAGATTTATAAATTTGTTCCTGCAAAATATTTACCTACGTGATGGGGCATATTGTGTTACTAGTAAAAATCTTTCGAAATATGGATTTTTATCGCCTTTTTATTATTAAAGTTGCAGTAGTGGAAAAAAACTGCTCACTTATTTTAAATTACTTTAGCAATAAATAAACAAATTTTACTAAACCAAATTAAAATAAACTTTAATTTAAATACTTAGTATTGTATGTGAAAAAATTAGGCTTTATTCAGATTTCGCAAAAAAAAAATTTAATGTCGTAATAGTTCTTATTCTATATGATAAACTAAGTGATATGTAGAAAAATTATGTTTTCCAAAAGGTATATACATTCAAAAGCGGTTTAGATCTAGCCCAGTAATAAAAAGTGCTTCAGACCAATGTGTCAAATACCACTTGACCACAAACTTCGAGCACACATCCTGCACGTTTTTGAATTAAATTTTTTATTTAATGGACTCAAAGTGTGCAACATAATTTTTTTATTTAATAGACTAAAATCTTTTAGGAGGTCGTTAACCTGTCCTAACTAAGGTGACGCCAAACATTTTTGGGAAATTTTCCAAATCTACAATTTCAAATTTTAAAAAATTTTCTTGAACAAAATGTAAAAAAATAGATTTGAACTTCATTTATTTGTTAAATACATTTTTTTTAATTGCTATAGGTAATCTGTTCGAAATGCGAATAGAGTTTATATAAACTTGCCATTTAGATATCAAACTATGATGACTGACAGTTGTTAAATTTGTAGTCCATGAATATGGACAATTTTAGAATTTTATACAGATAGTGGATCTGACGTGAATAATTAAGAGTAAAAATATAAGTGTTCGCATGCGCAATAGATTTTCAAATTCAACTCCATATAATTTTTTTGTATGCCATGATGTTGCATCAAACCTTATCAGACCCTACCTGTAGGGTAAATCTACGACTGATTTTAGTATTACAGCTCGAGAAGAACTCAAAACCATACATCAAAACCGGCACTAAGGATGTTTTAGCTAGCAGAGTTCTTATGTTTACTGGTGTTCAGTGTTGAGGCGACCATAAATTTCTTAGCATTGCATATGCTCTTCCGCAAATGGCTATTATATGTTTTGCTCAAGTTAGTTTAGGTTTTTGCAAGAGTTAATATGTAAATATTTGGTTTAATTAAAATTTTAGAAGTTCTTTTATGCACTACAATACACTTTGATTTTAGTGGATTTAGACGCAGTCCATTAGCCGCATACCACAACAGAACAGAATAGTTTAACAAAATATTGCATTATTTGTATTTGTTATTTTATTTATTTAATCAAAAACTAATTGAGTTAAATAAACAATATTTTAAAAAAGAAATTGGCCCCGATTTCGTTCCGCAAAAAACTGGACCTGAATCAGACCAAATTTGGAATTTCACACCTGAAGAGGGAATATCTCGGGAACTATTAGAGATAGCCATCACATGTAAGCAGATTACAAATATATTAATTTTTGGAAAATCTTATTAGAATCAAAAAAATGGCGAGCACTCAAAATTATATATGCAAAAAGTTTCCTACTTTGGGTGGCCATATAGCCACGGCATGATTTGAAGGTTAAAAATCAAAACCTTCATTGCAAGCGGACCACTAAGTAAGAAATGGTCGAACTATTTACAAAAATTTTGTGATATACCCCACTGTGATGTTTGCATTTGTATGATGTATATTATATAAAAGAAAAAAATAAATGAACGAAATCAATTTCGCTTGCATTTTGTGTAAGTCTTATAATGCTTGCGTTTGTTTTTATTTTCTTTTTTATCCACCTCGTTCTTACAAGCTGCGACCTCTACATTTGCCTTTTACTTGTTCTCCATTCAATTAATGTTTTTTTTTTTTATTAATTAATAATCATATAACTACTAATTATATCCTATTACCCTAACCGAGCACTAGCTACGATGGCCTTCGGCGCGTTATAACGAAAACAGACCAGTGCCTCTGGTGGGAATCGAACCCACGACCCCCGCACTGATAAGCCAGCACGCTACCAACTAGCCTACCGGGCGCACTCAAATTAATGTTAACAGCACAATTTTGGTAGCAACTTAAATTCATTTAACATTAGTACAAAATTAGGTTTTTGGTAAAAGTGTTTTACTAAAACTTTAGATGAAAACGCTATGTCAGCAAAAAAAGTGCTGAAAGTTAGTTAAATATTTTAAAAAGACGTTTAACAAAATTTACAACAAACTTTTTTTTAATTTGTAGTAGCTTTTGCGTACAAGTTTCAGTCGACACCAAACTTCATATTAAATGTTTTGACATATTAAGGAACCAAATTTGCCAAGTGGTTGACTTAAATTTTTTTTTAACACCTCTACTGTACATAAATTAGATATGTGACGAGATAAAATTTGATCCCAAAAATGAGAACATATAATACTCAGGAAAACTTTGGTAATAGGTGCGATAAAGTAATGCATTACCTTATAATGTATACTCCTAACCTGTATCATTATTTTCCAATAAAATGTTATGAATTACCGATAATTGGATGCATAATGCATTGCTCTGAAATGCATACTGCGTGGAGCTCAATGACGCAACATTATTTTACCATTATTTGGTAGTGTGTCGTTTTGCTGAGTTGCGTATTAAATACATAAATTTGTATTGAATTAAATCTAATTCGCTGAAATTAACTAAAATAATGTACAATTTGATGTATATTAGATACACTCAAAAAAAAAAACATTAGTAGAAAAGTTAGTAAAACGTCTTGTAAATCAAGTGCATTAATTTTCAGCAAATTGTTTGCTGAAAATGCGTTTACAGCAAAAGTTTTTGTAATACTTCATCAGCAAAAAACTAATTTTGAACAAATTTTTTACTAGTTTTTTTTTGGTGAAAATCATAAACTTTTTTTTTTACTAACATTCAAAATTTTTTTTCCTAGATTTACAAAAAATAGTGTAAAAAGTACTTCACTAATTTACACAATGTATTTTCTAATTTTGCAAAATAATTAATCAATTTTGGAAAAAAGTATTTATTTTAAATATAAAAAATTAAACTGAAAAATTGTGAATTTTTTATGAAAAATTTCTAATAGTTTAAAATATCGAAACGTAACATTTTCAACGTATTTGAAACTTGTTTGGAAAATCCTCTAGATTTCATAGAAAATTATATATAAGATGGAAAGGGATAAAAGTAATAAAAATTTTATAAAAAAACATAACGGCTCAATCGCATATTTAGTGGGTAAAAATGGATTTCAAAGTACTCAAATGGAGCGGTTGATATGAGTTTGTATTTCATTTGATTCGAAATTTGTATACTGTTTCTTTGAAAGAAGCAGGAAAATATACAAATCACGGAAAATTTGCCAGCTCTATCATTTCCATGAGTTTTTTCTCAAAATTTTGTGTCCAATTTTTTAACCTTGTATTTTGACTTTTGCCATAGACACCACGGATTTAGAATTTTTTTTCGTCTCTGGTTATTACATTTGTTTTTTTAACAAAGAAACTTTTTAATTTTATTTAGCTGTATTTAAAGTGTCCAAAACAGCAACCGGTTAATCGGCTTTTTACAATAATTTTATAATAAAAAAAGTATAGAAACCGCGGTTTAAAATACAGTTAGTTTTGTTTTGAAAACTAACTGTATTCTTTTGATTTTTGACACATTAATATTATTCAAGTTAATTTTATAAGTTTTTCTGCAGCCGAATTTTTTTCTAATTTTTTGTAGCTTTTTCTGCTATTTCGAAAGGTTTATTTCTATGACTGTGATATTATAGAATTTTGTTTATGGTTAATAATATTTTTAACATAAAGTTATAAATTCACAATCTAAAAAATCGAAATCGTTTCGGGGGACCGGGTATTCTGGGTACTCCTGGGTACGCAACAGCTAACTATGCACTCTTTTTCAGAATTTTGAAGTTAATGGTTAAGCCCTGAACATTGGTTATGCAAAAGTTAACGGTTCTAAAAATTTTAAAACATCAAGCAATTACGAATTGTTACTGCGATACTGACTACAAACAACTATTTGCATTGCTTTTCCTTAATATTAAAATCGACAAGTAGAAAATTACCATTAAAAATTCTAATAATCAATTTAATAGATTTTACTCAAAAAACAATAAATAACTGGTCTTCATAATGTACGGAAACCGCAAGTCACATTTTTTATTGGCTAGCTTCAACTACAAATACTTTTTTGGTAATTCTTTAGTTTTTTCAGAATCTTTTTCTAAATGGATTAAAGAGGAAATCCTTAGATTTCTCCGGGAATGCATAGAAATGTACACTTGTGACTGCCTGTCAGTGGTACCTTTAGATTTTTTTTTTAGTTTCAGCAATTTTAGGGTCCACCGCCCCAAAAATAATAATTAAGTTTGGACAACTTGTCTAAAAATAATCCAATTTCACTCAAGGTTCGAGCTTTCAGGATGTTGATTATCTTTAAAATTAGTGTGTGAAATATAAAGGCCAAAATTCTATATGAGAAAGTGTTGGAAATGGATGACAAAATTCGATTTACGTTAAACTAAACCATGCCTAACTGCCATCCCAAAAACTCAGCCTTAGTATTAAATCTCATTATAACTTTTTTAATATTATTTGTTTTTATGTAAACTTAATCAAAAAAAAATAGTTTATAAAAAAAGCTAAGCAATTCAGTTCCATATTATATTTGTTGCCTGCCTTCAATTTAGGTCTTTATTTTGTGTTCATACAGGTGAAACGTTAAGTATCTAAAATAAAGTGTTGTTATATAACAAATTTTTAGAAATACAATTATTTTTTATTTAAAAAGAATTAACTTTAGTGTCATACCATCACCTGACTGAAGCCAGTACTTTATTTAGATAGAAATTGTGTATTACTTTACTTTAACAATGTAATATATTCATTCTGTGAAATAAGGCTTTTGTTTTGCATTTTAGTTTTTATTTACATCAATAAATATTGCTTATTAATATACTTGTATCTTACTGCTTTTATGTACTCGTATTTGCAATAAAATTTATAAAAGAGTTTAAATTTGTTTTATTTCTACTTATATGCAACAAACAATATTGTAAATTTTATTACCTAAATTTTGATTTGCATTCTACAAATACTTTGTAATAATATTGTAGATTAGTAAATGGTTTTTGCTACTTTAGTTCAACTAATAAGTAGCAAAAAGTGTTGTAAATTTTACCATGTCGATTTTCATTTGCAGTTAACTAAATTTCAACTACTATTCAGATTTTCTACTAGTTTTTTGTGTTTTTTTATTTTTACTAAGACTGAGCAAAAAGTTTTGTAAAATTCACCAACCAAATTCTCATTTTCATTCAACTAACTGTTTTTGCTGAGATTACAATTTTATTGGTAAAATCAGCTCGCTGATTTTAAGCAAAACACTTTTGCTGACATTAGCAACTTTTTTGCAAGCACCCTCCTGACTAAATTTTTGCTGACTCAGCAAAATTTTTTGCTGACTTTACAAACTTTTTTTTATGAGTATACAATTTCAATCGAATTATTTTTACCAGTAACTCATTGCTTTGCAATTACACATAAGTACTTATATAACCCATTATCAGTAAGACATTTTTTTGTGTTTCAAAGTAATGCAAGAGGTAATAACCTAATTATACTATTCGGTAGAGACCTTACATTACCATGTTTTTGTTGGGTTTAGAAAGTTAAAGTGTTGTATGTACTTAGAACACCGAGACGTATACTTTATATTAAACACTACACATAACTCATACGCTACAGTTGTTGTTTTAATAATAAAAGCTGTAATAAAATCTTCTGAATAGAAAAATCGTAAGCTTTGTGATATTTTGTCCGAGTTGTCCTGATTTGTTAATGAAAATACTTGCAGATTCTTCATTTGTTATTTAAATTGTTATTATTTTACTAAAAAAGGAATACTCTAAACGGTTACACGCCAATTTGAACGAAACTTGGGTATGTAATGAGAAGTTACCCTTAATTTTTTATTTGTCATTTCCAAAACTCAATGAGTAAAAAAATGTACCAAGAGTTGTCCATTTTCCAGTTACATTAGTTTTTTGTTTTTATATACATCGAGATTATTTTTATGTTATTTTCAATTTATAATGAGCTTTCAACTTCCGTATATTTACAAAAATAAAGCAAATCAAACATATTAGCTAGGTTGATACTAGTATTTCGATCTGGCTAAAGATCTCATCAGAACCCGAAGTTTTAGAAAAGCTAGAGCCTCCATAATAGGCAGAATTTTAACAAAAAAAAAACTATTCATCATCAATTTTGCTCCATTCTTGGCTTCTTAGTAATCAAACACGTGGTTAGGTCTTTTCCTAACAAGCATCATGACGTTACTAAACTTTGAAGACCAAAAATGTTCTATTTATATAAAAAATTTTTGGTGTGTAGTCTGGCTCAAGTAATATTTTTTAAAAGTTATATTAGTTTTCTGTTTTTATATACATCGAGATTATTTTTATGTTATTTTCAATTTATAACGAGCTTTCAACATCGTTATATTTACATTTTTGTTTTTTTTTTTCAATTCCTTTTTCATATTGCAAAAAAAAAAATCAAAATTTATAACCCTAGTATGCTTTTAAGTTGACACTTTTTGAAAATAGTAATAGACGAAATTAATCTGCATGATAGTTGACAGTTTTAACATATTAATGCAACAACACAAAGGGTCCAATTTAGTGAACATGCCACATTAACTAGCACTTCCTTACTCATTTTACTTTGAGACTCTTTGTATCAAGACTAAATAGATATAAATTTGACATAATTTTTAGTTGTTTTTATTATATATAACTATTAGATATTCGATTACCTTTTTTAGTTCTTTTTTTACAAAAGTTTAACTGTAAATTTAATTCTAACTCTGCTCAGAACTTTTTGTTTATTTATTGGGTATTTTATGTGTCTGGTTACTTCAAAGCCACATAATTATAAGCGCCTTAAATATTTAAGTTGTTTTATCTCCTCAATAAAAAAATTAGATGTTTTCTTATCTTTATATAAATATTTACAAAAGATCACAGGATATTGGTGTTTTTTATAATTCATAAATTTAACCAAGAGAAAGAAATGATAAATTATAAAAAATGAATTTGCCATTCAAGATATAACATGACGCGTGCCCTAAAATATCATGCTTCATTTCTTTCTTTAATCGTAACAAACAGTTTAACAGTTTTTAGTTAACAATTCCATATATATTCCAATCGTTGTTATGTTTTTATATTTGAATGCATCGCTCGAATAAGGGTATATAATCCATTTTCAGAATTTTAGAGGATAGGAGAAAAACGTGGAAAACTTTTTGCAGTTCGATAATTCAAGTCTAATTGTATCCGTGTAGAAAATTTCATTCAAATATTTTTCATATAAATAGTTTAGTTTTGCATATGAACGCGACCAAACTGCACATATTTTCAATATTTTTGTTCAGTTTAAAGGTACTCTGATGAATTATTTGCGATTTCAACGGGTACTAGTTAAATTATTTTAACTGCTCGAGCGTTGTGTATAAAAAAACATTTAAATGTTGCAATTTTGTAAGTTTTTGGGAACCCCAAAAATTGCAGTAAGCACATGAAAATTGTTAGCAGTATTACTTTACAGGATGATGCACAGAGATAATAAATTGGTTGTAATTCCATTGCAACCGACAAAATTTAATCATTATTCCTTAATTTTAATTCCAAGGACTTAAAATGCATCATCAGAATAACTAAACTATATTGTGAACAGAACATGTAACAAATTAACCAAAACACATTCACAACATTCACCGACAAAAACCAATCCCTTTATATAAAGTATTAGTTTTCCTTATCATTTTTCAAATTTAATAAAGTTTTTCTATAATTTTGGTACTTCTAATGAAATGTTGGAATTATCCACCGAATTTCTGTTGTTTATGCAAATCTATTTTTAGACATACATATTTAAATTTGAAACAATAAATATTCAAGGTGGAAATTCGGTTTAGGCGAGAAGTAAAGTAATTGCCTGACAAGCAGAACGTCGTCGGTTCGAGTCCAGTTCTGGGCACAAGAATTTTTTATCAATAAAATAATTTTAAAATAATAAAATTTTTTTTTATAATTTCGTTAACTCTCATAAAATATTGAGACTAGCAACTGAATTTCTGTTATAGTTATATACAAATCTATTTTAAGGCATACATATTGAAGTTTGGAGAAAAATAATATTTACTGTTGAAATTTAAAAAAAAAACAAATTCAAATTGGGTTTAGGCTATGGGAAAGTAATTGTCTTACAAGCAGAAGATCGCCGGTGCGAACCTAGTTCGCGGCATAAGAATAGTTTAGCAACCTAATTTCTGTTATAGTTATATATAAATCTATTTTTAGACATACATATTCAAATTTAAAGAAAAATAATATTTGCGGCTGAAATTTAAAAAAAAATTCAAATTTGTTTAGGCTATAGGAAAATAATTGTCTTACAAGTTGAAGATCGCCGGTTCGAGCCTTGTTCGCGGCATAAGATTTGTTTATTAATAAAATAATTTTAAAATAATATAAAGTTTAATTATAGTTTGGGTAACTCTAATAAAATTTTAAGATTATCAACTGAACTTCTGTTGTACATACAAATGTATTTTTCGGCAAATATTTAAATTTGAAACTCAAAAAATATTCAAGACTGAAATTTAAAAAAAAAAAAACATTTATATTGGGTTTAGGCTAGATGTAAAGTAATTGCCTAAAAATGGGAAGTCGCCGGTTTGAAACCAGTTCGCTGCATAATAATTTTTTATTAATTAAATAAATTAATTTTGTGTAACGCATGTGTGTCTATTTATTGGGGGCTTCAAATTACTCGGGTTTGATATTGGTCGAGGTAAACGAGTAACTTGTTTTTGAGGTTTATAACTTACCCATTATTGGAGTAAGATGTTAAAATTGCTCGAGTATTTGGAATAATTTCAATAGCTTTATTTCACTCATTTTTACTTAAAAATTCATAACAAAACACAAAATAAGTAAAAAGTCAGAAGTTCCGAAATGTATTTATCAACATTTAAAAATAAAGTTGGGCAATTAATTTAAAATTAAAAAAATATTCTTAAATAATATACAATTTTCTTTTGTTTTTATAAATTTCGACTTTAGGAAGACATTAGGGGTATAACGTTTAGAATTTTTGCAAATATCAAAAATAATATGGCAGTCTATGCCCCGTAGAGTAAAAATCATATAAATTGCATAAACTTTTAATTTATTTGATTAAGTTGAATATAGATCCGGATTGAAGATAAGAGTGAACGGCCCAATCCAAACTGTAGCATCAACAAATTAGGATGAGTTAAGTACAATTCGAAAAAATGTGATTTTTGCAATTATTATTTTTTCTTGAGTATTCAGATACTTAAAAGTTTTGCTTAGTTTATGGAAATTGTACCTCCTGGTCTTACTTTTTGGTATAGTTTTTGACCATTTATTTGAATACAAAAATATCTGTAATTTAAATTTATTTTCATCGGGATAAACATTAATTGCATTTATAGTAATTAAATGTGCTAAAGTCCCAAAACTTATTTAACAAATTGTGAAAAACAATCTGATGTAGGCGTGTCCCTATCCGGATTTCATTCCTGCCCAAGGAAATCTTCAGGGGATTTTTTATTAGAATTTCTAGAGATATTTGTTATGTTAAATCACAAACTCAATGAGAATTTCTTGTCCTCGTCTAGGAGCGAGATTTAAAATTTAAAATATCAAAGAAAAAACAAAAACAACAACAAAATATTGTCACAATTGGCTTTGTCATCTTCCAAATACTACTCTGTTTTTTTGACAGACCTAGCAATGTAGTGACGTTTATTCAAGTAAATCAACAATAGAAAATCATATGTTTTCTATTAGTGTCTGTAATTGCTCCAGTATATTTTAAAAATATTTTTAGAAATTGCTAAAAATTTGATATTTTAGGCTTTGGTATCGGTCGCGAACGTCTTTTCTCCAAAATTACCACAGAAAAATATTTTTTCTCAGTACAGTATTGTCTATATTGTGGTGCCACGTAAAAAAAGTTATAGCCCTAATATGTAAATTAATACTGTAACTGATACATTGCTCTTTATTTTATACTACGTTCATATTAATCCCCAAAACACTTTTCCGATTTAAAATTTTGTATGGAATTTGAAAGTCGAAAACTAAAAAAAAAACGAGTATGAATGTAGTTTTATATTTACAAATAAAAAATATGTTTAAAAAATACGAAACCATTTAAGTTTTTTTTTTATAAAATATAAATTGTAATAGAGTATGTTTCGATTTACTAGATTAACTCGATTAGGCGACCAAAATTGTTGCGAGTTATTCGTTTACGCGAAATTGGCCATTTTAATTTACTCAAACAGTTGTTTGATTAAAATTCATCGATTAATCGAGTAATGGTTAACCGATTTAATCCCCTATAATTATAGAATATTACAATCCATATACATAAAATATTCAATTGCTGTAATAAACATTAGAAATTTGTAAATAAATGTCGGTTGTTACAATAGCATTAATATGTAATAATAGTGATAGAACGCGGAACCACAACAATTCGGTTGTCGAAAAAATCGGTTGAAACTACAAAACTGTTTTCTATGTGTGAATTTTTTGGTAAAATATCGTACTACGCAGAAAAGCACATTTTCAAATAGTTGTCGCTTATACCCTTATTCGAGCAATGCATTCATTTGTTTATTATTCCTTTAACTGATGCGATAACATTAGGAATTAGTTCAAGTCAATTGCATTTTTGCACTATTTTTCTTACTTTTCCCAACAAACAAAAAATAAATAAAAGACGCGTGTGATAAAAATAACATTAAGTTTATTTCCTTTTGAGGATAACCGACACCCTTTTCATCCAAATACATTTTGATTTGGATGAATAAAAGAAAAATAGGTTTCCTAATATTTTCAACATAAATATTAGAACATAATCAAAAAAAGTAAAATTTTTGCAGACGTTCATATAAACGGGCAGAGATATCTCGAAGCTTTTATAGCACCGTGCCATGTGGCAAGAGTTTTGATTATTCAAGGTTTAACAGTAACACATACAAGTTCATAAATGCGTTCTCTGTAAATTTTATGACCAAATTTTGCCTAAAGTCATAATCTAATGTTATGCACGTGTGTTGACTGCTGCACTCAATGTTTTCAATGATATGGTGGGTGGTGAAGTGTGATGGGGTTTTTTTTCGTGTGGTGTCGGTTTTGTGGCAGTGGTGATAGTTATACAATGTTAGTAGTGAGACTGGCGTAAGTTGTAAAAACATTTTTTAGTGGTTAAAGATTTTTTGTGTTAAAACTTTTATGCAATTTGTCAAAATTTGTTTTAATATACATATATTTTTTTTTTTTTTTTTAAGTTTATATGCTATAAAAAAAATGTTTAACCAATAAAACTTGTTGACAAAAATATTTGAAATGTTTAAGGTGAAGACTAACATCTCAAGAAAGGCATTGGTGGCTCCAGATCAAGGGTGGGATGGGGTGGTTGTGAACTTTGAAAAAATAAATTAATACACACAGAGAAAAATTTGGCTATTTGCCAACTAAAATTCGGTTCTACGACTCAAATTCAGTTATTACGAATTTCAGACGGTTGGCGCAACTTAGCATTAGTTTTCACAGCAAAGTTCGGTTAATTCAACTAAATTTTAGTTTCAACAACTAAAATATTTAGAAATATAATGTAAATATCGTTGTACTAACTGAATTTTAAGTTGTTACCAGTAATATACACTTTTAAATTCGGTTGGCACTTTATTTCTCTGTGTGTACCAGAATTGTTTTTGGACACAGCATATTATTTTTCTCGGTGTTCCCCTTACATTTAAGCCCATTCAAGTAAAACAACATAACTTGGTTATGAACATCAGCGAGTTCATTATATCTACATCATATGACGAGCAAGAGCTGTTGTCACTTACAATGTTGCAACATTTGAAGCCCTTCATATTTCGCCTCCTTTCATCTCTACTCTATCCCCTTTTTAAAGACAGCAAAACATTAAGAGAAGAAGCTTTCTTTTCTTAAAAAAAACGGAACTGAGCCTATGGTGGCTACTAAACCCACGATCCAAATAATTAGTTAACATACTATCAGCTACAGCCAACAAATGTGTATTTTTTAATATTAAGCCAGAATGTTTGCCTTATAAAACATTAAACATAAGAGTTGAACTAATTATTTTAAAATGGTATGATTCCACTTGTTTTTTAAAATAAGATATAAAGGGTTTTGCATTTTAGAGTTTTTAAAATTTTAAACGTCAAGTTTTGTACAATTTTTTACATACAATTTATTTACACTTTAAAGAAATTACATTTTATTGCGAAAATGTACTTTTTCAGTATAGAATGGACTCATATCACTTTCAAAATAAAAACTTTTCAAAAACTGTTGCACATAAGCATTAGGCTGCTTATTAAAAAACAAACTGTCAAATTTTGAAGGGGACAACCCCTGGGTTAGATTAAGATTAATGAAAAAAAAAAAATATTTCAAATGTTTTCAAAATTTATGTGTAGCTACCAGACTTTGGAAATTGCTCAGATTTTTAAAAAGGACATATTTTCATAATAATATTTTTTATAATCTTAAAAAAAATTAACAAGAAAATTGTTTTGAATTCTATTTAAGCCTGCCAATTCAAAAACAAATATTTAGGTTTTATAAGCCTTAACTACACTAGACAAAAAAAAATTTAACTAACATTTTGCATTTTTTCACAGCTCCAATTACGAATAAATAATTTTAAAAAATTTAAAGATTGGAAATATTAAAATAATTTTGGTCGATTTTTTTACACACATCATGGGGATTTAAAAAAATAATCCTAAAGGGATACCTCTATCCACTTAGCGTGTGGGCCGATTTAATTTTGAAGGATTTTGTAAAATTTTTTTTTTTTTGAATATATTTTTGGTGAAAGAAACTAATTTTACATAGAAAATTGTTTTATTAGGTCAACATAAATTATTTCCAAAATATCTTTCGCATCGCTAACCCATTTTAACCAGAGGTAAGAAATGTCCTACAAAATAAAGTTGATGGTTATAACTGAGTTTTGTATAAATTATCCAAATGAAAAAACAAAAAACTAATATAACTGTAAAAAAAGAAAACAAGTTTAGTTCTTAGATCCACCGAAAATTACTTATGGTTTTGGATCTACTTATATTCAATTATATCTAAATTAAGCCCATGAAATATTTAATACAGTATTTTTATTTTTAATAAAAATTATATCAAAACATCCAGTAATATATTTATGGCATTTTATCGTAAAGAACGCAATTATTAAATCTGGCAACATTCGAAGTGTCATTGTTTGACATTTGAACAATTGTTATTGTTTGCTAGTAGAAGGTACGAGGTTAGTAAAAATGGAGCGCTACACGAATGAACAACGCATTCTCATTGTGAAATTGTTTTACCAAAATGGTGAAAGTTTTGCGGCTACAGTTCGCAAATTGCGATTCATCTTGATGGCTTCGTCAATAGGCAGAATTGTCGCATTTGGGGTGAGGAAAATCCTCGAGTGATTCACGAGAAGCAAATGCATCCTAAACGTGTCACTTTGTGGTGTGGTTTTTGGGCTGGAGGAATCATTGGACCTTTTTTTTATGAAAATGAGGCAGGTCAAGCGCAAACAGTCAATGGTGTTCGGTATCGTGAAATGATAACCAGTTTTTTCTTGCCTAGAATTGAAGAAATGAATGTGGAGGGCATGTGGTTCCAACAAGACGGCGCTACATGTCATACAGCCAGAGAAACAATTCAATTGCTGCATCAGTCATTTCCCGGTCGTGTTATTTCGCGTTTTGGAGATCAGAATTGGCCGCCTAGATCGTACGATTTAACACCATTAGATTTTTTTTCTTTGGGGTTTTTTGAAGTCCATGGTTTACGCGAATAAGCCGACGACGACTCAAGCCTTAAAAGAGGAAATTGGACGCTGCATTAATGAAATACCGCAGCATACATGCATTGAAAATTTCAGTAAAAGATCGCGTGCATGCCAGCAAAGCCGCGGCGGCCATCTGCACGATATATTGTTCCATACATAACCTCATCCTGTCTACTTTACGATATAATAAAGTTTTCACGATTTTTTTTCAAATATCTGTGTTTAATTTAAAATTTAAAAATTGCGCTCTTCTTGGGACACCGTTTATTACTTTAAACATAAATCTTGAGATAAAATTGAATAAGAATAAATATCGATCTATATCAAATGAGATCTTGTTTTGTATATGAGATATAACTTTTTTGATCGGGTTTTAATTATTTTTTTTTAATTTTTGGTTTCAATTTAGACGATATTTTTTTAAATTTTAGAGTTTTTTCAGAGTTTTTGTCAATGCTTTTTTTTAATGATTTTTGAAATTTGATGTCATTATAGGTATACTTAGAATACTATGTAGATAAAGACCACTGCAAATGTAGTTAAAAACAAATAAAATTTCACTTAAAGATATGATGACTTACATTTCATTAACATTGTCATTTGTTTTTTAATGTTTCAAAAATGACTAACAATTGTAGTAAAAATTAACCACATACTAGTAACAAATAAATACACATTTTTCTTTTTATTTTTTTAAATAACAAGAAACTACTGTAAAATCATAATACAGTCATTTTATATGGTTTGTTTATTTAAATTAACTACAATGTTAGTAAAAAATGTAATTTGTTCTACAAATGCCTGACATTTACATTAAAAATAAAGAAACTGTATTACAACCCAAACAACTATATATTTTTAAAGCAGAAGTTCTCTGACTATAATAAAATCTGGACAGTTTTTGTGCACCATATTCAGTTTCAATTAAACATTTAATAGATATTATTAATCTTTTATTTAATAGTGAGTTTGATATAAAAAAAAACGTTATATTGGAATTTTATAGGCAACAATTTTTTCTGTGTAGCAACAGCATGCTTCAATATCTAAATATTTTCCAAATCCTTTTCATATCCCCTAGTCTTTGCTAGCTATCATTCTAAAAAACACGGACATTGATATTTTTATAGTTCTTTTTTTATTTTGCACATTTAACTTGATTTTTAATGCCATCATTTTTCAAGGCAATTAAAAATTATGACATTATAAATTGGATTTCCCCATCAGCTACGAAGACTTTCGTTTAACAGTTAAACTGTGCTAAATTGTTTAACCTGTACACATAAATCAAGTGATTTCCGCAACTGAACATTATTGTTTCAATTCGTTCGTTTTTTATATATTTTTTTTTTCTACCTGTCTAGACATAGGAAAAAATATAAGGTTCGTTCTTTTATATATATTTTTTTTTCAACAATTTTGAATACTATTAAAACCAACATACAATACAGCCTTTACCAACCTCAACATAACCTACAACATGTAGTAGTCCTTACGTGCATGTCTACATGGTGGCGATAATTCTTCATTTTGTTTTTTGTTAGACAAACTGTCAATTGTTGTTAAATGAAAATGAAAGAATGTGTGAAAAAACGAACAAACGAACTTATACAAGTTGTAGTTTTTATTTCAAATTATAACAATTTAATTTAGGATTGAAACTAAAAGTTAGCCGATACACAGAAACAACTAAAATCGGACCTCAATTACTTTTTTCTTGGCGATTTTTTAAATTTGATATATTTTTTTTTTTAATTTTGGCGATTTTATTAAATTTTGTTTTTTTTTTTTTAATTTGAGACTTTTTTAAACTTGTTGGTATTATGAGTTATAAAAACTGAAAATTTTCTATGAACAAAATTAATTTTTTTTTATTTTAGAAATGTTGAGGTTAAGAAGAAGAATAAGCGTTTTTCTCTAAAACTTTTTAACACTATTAATTTTTTAATCAGACTAGACTAGTTTCTGCCTTTTAATCGACAGGCTCATCAGTGATTTTCCATTTATATTGTATTATTATTTGTATCTTATAATTGTCAGATTGTCTCTATATGATAATTTTTCAACAACCTGCGGCTGTAAGAACCAAACCTGCGCTCATCTTACATTACAAACGTAACCATACCAATTTTTAATTACACATTTAAATTATATTCCCAGCAAAACTTTCTATTAATTAGTTTGGTAACAAGAAACTAAGGTTGGTAACTAGTTCTAGAACTCATGCAAGAAAATGTTATTGAGTATTTCAACGGGACCTTCCTGGTGTTTTGAGAACTAGTGCTTAAGAACTGGTTGAACATTACTTTTATTACGCTTCAAATAATCTTAAACTACTGCAAAAAGTAAAAAAACGTTGATTTTTTTTACACAATTTTAAAATCTTGTATTTAAAAAAATCTTAGAATAACCCAGCTAAAAATTCTGCTTCCGTGGAAGCAGTTTCATGAGGGAGATTCAAGCCTGAGGAGCTTTGAATGACAATGAATGGTAGTGTTTTGATACCTGGATTAATTTATAAACTTGTGAATTATGGATTTCCATTCATTTAATCTGCCTTATACTTAATATGCTAAATAACAAATCGTTTCAGGTCAGTGATAGAAAAAAATTGGGGGAAAAAAATGTATCATTGTCAACTGTCTTCAACAGGGCACTGGTAGTGCGCCAATAATTTTAACTCTTAAACCAAGTCGGCTTTGCTTATGATATTATAATTTATCACTCTGATGATAAAATTAAAAAGTTATTGATGTTACAAGCATATTTTTTATATTATCGAAAATTATACAGTAGTACAGTAGGTTTAAACCGTATTTTAAAAACTGACGCGATCACACTAATATTAATGCCTATTAAATTTAATCAAGGAGGTGTTTGAGTTTTTTTCGACATCCGCAATTGTTTGGCTTTTATGAGACTGTTTGTGAAGAGCTTTTTAACCTACATTTCAAATATTTTAAATAAATGGCAATCCTAGAACAATAAATGGCAATATTGGTATAAAAATTTTTGTTTTCTCGAGTACATCAAAATTGCGTTCAAGTAATTCTAAATTTCGGTTGTTTATCTAAATAAACAAAGCAGTTATGGAGTTATAACCGTATATTAAAACTGAAGTTCTATCCATCTTTTCATCGCTGTATTTCATTGCTCGAGTTTCTTATATACGGTTTCTTTTGCGTTTTGCTTTTGGCGTGAGTTCAAATTACACCGTTCAACAAAATCAGAAAAATTTGATAAAAAAACAGAAAAATTTAGGACGCAGGTCACAAATATTTCCTTAGAATTTCAAAGTTATATATAGTTAAAGAAAAACTTTTTGTAGAAAACTTAAATTATTTCATAATTTTTTGCAAAAATATACAAAAAATAAAATAATAATGCTATTTTTAGCAACATTAAAATAGTATGAACTATGTATGACTTTTATTTTGATATATTAGTTTTGAAAGATGCGATGGTATTCCCAATGCACGTACACTTGGCGAATTGAGAAGGTAGAAACGACACTTAAAACGACAACAAATGTAGTTAAAAAGGCGATGACTACATTTGTCATAAAAATTTCTAAAAATTGTAGATATTACCAAAGATTAAAAAAATAACTGCAATATTAGTAAAAAATAACTGGCAAAACAAGAAAAAACAACAAACAAAATTTTACTAGATCCATAAATAACACAGGCCTACAAAAAAAAATTTTTTGTTTGGTGCCGCTAATTCTATGTAATAATTTGGTTAATTAGTCCGCAAGACGTCATGGTTAGCTGTCAAAATCGCGAAGCTACGTTCAGGTTTGTATCGATCGGTCATAACCTAAAAAATGTATTTTATTATACTTAATGTCATTATAGTCAATTAATTTCTTTGATTAAATGATAATATCGATATGATGTCGTCGAGAAGGTGTTGTGTAAATAATCCAAATACATTTTGTTATATTTGTGGTGAATATGTAGTAAAAAAGTTTAGAAAACCTATAACAGGTGCAGTGAAGAAGACATACGTTGATCCTTGCGAAATCTCGAAAACTTCCCGTAGCATTAAAAAAGTAAGTATCAATTTTTTATCAGGGTACCGAACGTACTACTTGAAATCTGTTTTATTTTTAGCGGCACCAAAATCATTGTAGGCCTGTGTAATTGTTGTATTAGACAGGTTTAGGTCGATTCCGAGAAGCTAAAAAGTACGAGGATTTAATACATAATAGGGAGAGTTGTTAGTTTTATATATTGGAAATTAAACTGAAATTTTCTGCGCTGTGGCTTAAACATTCTTCTAATATAATTAATAGTTTTAAGGTTTCTAAATTTTGTTTACTATTTTCTGGAATCAAAAAATTAAACACAACAATAAAAATATTTAAAACTTATTTATATACAAATTTCATTATATTTTGCCCATTTTTGCGAAGTTCGCAAAATAACTACGCAAATCAACTGTTACTAAAATACGGTAGTTTTGGTTAGTTATTTGTTTTAACGACTGTCAGAAGTAGCTATTTTACAATTTCCTATACTAAAATGAATACAATTTCAGTTAAAATGATTATTACCGTTTACTACACGAATGACTTACATGTAGTTACGGTAAGAAATTGCTGGGTGTATTTAAAGTTAAAACTTCAGATTTTTCACCATTTCACTGATAAAAAATCTACAACAAGATCTAAAACTTTTATATATACCATTAAAACATCACGGTTTACATAATTTATAAAAAAAATTACGTACTTTCTCTTTAAGTTTAAGGAAAAACTCCTTAAACTATAAAAATTTTATATATTTTTATGGTTTAAAAATTTGCGACCAGTCGACTAATAATGTTTAGACAAAAATATTGAAGTATGGTTAACATATTTTTTTAATCAATGCCAACCAAGTTTTAGCTATTTGAAGTGAGTTTTCCTTAAAAATAACGATTTTAAATTATGCATCTTAAAAATGTACTTATTAAACTTTCTCCATAGTAAAATGTTATAAAAATTGCATTTCAGACAATATTTCTGAAAATTTTGATAAATAATATTTTTGATGAAATGTATTAAATGTGATATAAATTAACGTCATGTACTAAAATTAGGAAAATTCGATTAAGGTGATTTTACAATATTCACAAAAAATAAAAATAAATGAAGTTTACACTTTAATTGCAAGGATATCCTACATCCTTTATTCAATTGCAAATAATTGATATGGTTTAAATGCTCAAGTATGGACTACTTTAAAACCAAGTTAGAAGTTATCCATATATGAATTGATAAGAGAATTTAAAGAAAACTTGATTTTTGGTAAAAGATAATTTCGCGAATATTTTAAAACCAGGAGCTAGTATTAAAATTTGGTGTTCACATTAGTGATCTGCACTGAGAGAACTATCTTCACTACAGCAATGAATTTAACGAAAATTTTAACTGGAACTCTTCCATTGAAACTTTTCATACAATCTATGAAACAGGTTCCATTAAAGTCAATGGTTATGAATTGTTTGCAGAATTAATAAGAATATTCATAAAACTAATGATTCATTTCGACAATGAATTCGTTTATAGAATTTATGAAACGGTTTCATAAATTATTTTAATATTAAGAAGTTCCCTGAATTGTAGAGTTTTTCATGAATGTCTTGAAAAATTCATTGGAACTAAGCCAATGAACCGCTTCATATGATTTTTAAACAATTTCATAGAAGTGCAAAGTTAATGCAAGGCTACGTGGAAATAAGAAAGATCTTTTCAAACTATGTTAAACACTTGAGAATTAAATCTTCAAACTAAAGTATGAAATGTATGAATATTAATGAAATTATGAAATTTTTTAAAAAAAATAAAAAAAATGTGTTTGAAATGATATCAAAGCTCTAAAGAAAATTTTCATTTAATTTATGAGGATATAATTAATGAAATCGAATGAATTTTTTTTTAATAAACTATGAAATTCTTTGAAAAAAAGTTTATGCAAAATTTCTTAATATTAATAAAATTCCTTGGATATAATGAAATTCTTCATTGAGTCTACGAAAAAAATTGCATGAAATTGTTTCATTGATATCATAAAGGATTTTTTTCCCAAAATCTATCTGATGTATTTTTATTGTTTAACTGTGTTAACATGAATAGCATAGTTTCTCTCTAAAGTAGTTACTTTTTGATCAATACCTAATTCCGAAAATATTTTTTTCAAATCTTAAAACTGAAATTCTTTGAATTCATTTAAAAATGAATTATTTAGTTAATAACTGTAAGTAATTGATTCTATTTAAGTCTTTGATTTTTTCTCAAAATTTTTGTTTTCATTTATAAAACAACCGCAGACGCCTGTGAACAACTGATAAAGGTTCACATATACAACGAAAATACTCATTCAGGGACAGCAAAGTCACACTACGTAAGTGTATGTAGATATGAACATTAGAGGTACTCTCCTTGTAAGGAGAAAAAGTGTTCTTGTTCAGTTCTCAAAATGTACCTTAGTTTGTTTTATGATGATTTCCAAAATATTTCGTGCTTAACATTAAAATCCAGCGTATTTCAAAAATTCGATGTAAAGCAAACAATTCCTCTACGCGTTTTTTTTTTGTGCGGCATAATTTGTTTCGCGAATTCAAAATTTCACAAAGTTTTTTAATTTTACAATGCAATAATTTAATCTCATAAAGCGTGTTTTCTTTAGAGTGTCACAACTTTGAGTTGGCATCACTGCTTTATTTGACCACTCATTTAACAGCTGAACCATTTTATGGTTGAATGGGTACGTAAATAAGCAGAATTCTCGCATTTGGAGTGAGGTGAATCCACAAGCTTTTGTGGAAACACCATTACATGCACAGAAAATTACTGTTTGGTGCGCTATATGGGCTGGCGGAGTCATTGACCCATATGTCTTCAAAAACAATGATGGTCAGAATGTTACTGTCAATGGTGAACGGTATAGGAACATGATTCGAAATTTTTTCGTACCTCAACTACGTGGCATTAATCTTACTGATATGTGGTCCAGATTGCGCCTTCTACGCGCCAGCCGTGGCGGCCACAAGGCAGAAATCATATTTAAACATTGATTTCATAAAATTTTCTTTCCAATAAAGCCCGTTTTATTGATATTAAAAATATATTTCCTTGTTTTATTCCGATTTTAAACTTGTGTCACTCTATAAAAAACACCCTTTATATATAAAAATAAAAAAAATTCGGACATTTTTTTTAATTCGCAAAAAAAAGTTATGGCGTGAATAAAACGCATATAGGATTTTTTCTCCTAAGTTACATTTTACATCTTTACATAAACTAGAATCCGAATGCAGATTGTACTAATTACAAATGTTTCTTAAAATTTGGTCCAGAGCACCGATGAAAATGCACTAAATTTGCAAAATTCCAAGATATTTCCATACATAGATTAAGTATTTGCAAAAAGAAGATTTTTGATAACGATACTGATATGAATAGTCCGAATTTCAATAAAAGCTGAAATCCTATTAACTAAAATCAACTAAGGATTGAAATATGTCAATTTGACATTTTAATGACAAAACTTCGGTACAAACACCGCCAAAAAAAACTATTTTTTACAGAATATCACTGAAAAAAGAAATATGTCTGGACATGCGTTGACATATTTTACATACTGTTGGATGAGAGTTAAAAAAAAACCTTTCATATGATACCAATATTGTATACGTTATCTTTAGTTAATGTACAAAAATCCTTGACAAAATAAAAAAAAATATGCCCTTTTTGAAAATGGTGCAGCTCGCGGTATCTTATTGCTAGAAACGAACTATTTTAGGAATCATCATAAAGCAACCCAAGATATATGAGTCGGTCTAATAAACATTATATAGTCATTGAATGTAAAATATAAACGTTTTTCTATACAACTCATTCAACCATTAAGGATTATAAAACAAAATGACAAAACACCATTCTACCACCCACATTTTAAATACCTCAATACAACATACAATGAAAGTCACTGGCAACACGCAACAAGAGTACTACCGGCTGTATTTAAAACAAACAAAAAGATATTTTGAAACTTTAATGAAAAGAGTTGGAATATTCATAGTAAAAAGATTTTTTTTTTAAAATTCTGTTGTTAAATTCAAATGAAATTAACTGATATCATTTAGAAAACATTTTTTAAACATGCGACAAAAACTGTTGGTAGAATTCTATCTAAAATGAGATGAATACAAACAACCAAAAAAACAGGGTTAAAATTGGAATGTTGCTAAATATTATAGATAGTAAGTTGTACAGTGATTTGCCGTGTATTTGTCGAATTGTAAAAATAATGTCACCTGGCTAGCATTTGCAATATCATAAAAAGTTTAAGTCCAAACTACTGTGCATACTCTGATTATATTGCCATAGAAATTTTTTGTTTTATGCATAATAGAAATTAGTGAATGTAAATGTTTGTGAGGATTTATGTATAGGAAGCCTCATACATAAAAGCAGACAAACATCCTATTTTTGGAAAATGAGAATTCAAATCTTTACGTGTGTGTGTGTGAATTAATACATTCTATGGCGTGTAATATTTATAGTATATGCTACTAATTCATGTATTTATATACGTGTGTGTGTGTGTTATGTATTTATGTATGTGTAACATTATTATCATGCTCATCATTCATAGAGTAGTGTATTTGAGAGTATAAAGAATTGCATTTAATTTAATATTCCTGTTGCGAGCTTAAATTACGAAAATTTCATCTCATCTCTTTAAAAATAAAAACATAACAACAATGTTTTGATTTAAATATACCTCTGTACATGCAGGCACGGATCCAGGGGGAGGGGGATGAAGACATTTCCGTGATGGGAGAAATCCTAAATAGGAGTCATCTAAAGTCAGTTTCATCAGGTACATAGTAGGATATATCACAAAATTTTTGTTTTTGTTAAACAATAATTTAATTTTCTTTATTATTTAATCAATTTAAAACGTTTGTAATGAAAATTATTGAAAAAGTAAAGAATTTATCTATCTATCTATTATCATCCTGGAAAGCTATGGTGCCGTGAAAAAAATTTGGACAAATCGGTAATTTTGCAAAAAAAAAAAACGCTTCGATAAAATAACTTTTGTCTTAATAACATGACTTATTTTGAATTACTCTTTCCACTGTGTAAACATTTGATTAGCTCGATTAGTTATTTAGCGATAAAATTCGCGAAAACCGAAAAAATTAGGAACAGCTGAACAGCGAATTTGATTTTAAGCTATGTAATACACGCAAATCACTGTACAACTTACTATCTATAATATATAGCAACATTGAAATTTTTCACCCTGTTTTTTTTTTTGGTTGTTTGTATTCATCTTATTTCAGATAGAATTCTACCAACATTTTTGTCGCATGTTTAAAAATTGTTTTCTAAATGATCATATACCAGAAATATTAACACTGGTCTTGTCCTTAGATTTTAATAGAAAGAAATCAAATATATTGCATTTGGACATTTTTGCATATAAACATACAAAAAAACATGAAGATGTGCCAAGATAAAGTAATAATTAAATTCATTTTTCGAAAAAACTATACCATAGATAAAAAAAATGTACGATATTAAAATCATCATGACCGAAATATATATAATTTATTTTTTTGGCGTCATGCCGTGTTATTACCCTATGGGTAATGAGGAGTCAATTGACCTAAAAGTGACAGGTTTAAGAAGGACTTATCACAGGACTGGTATAATTTAATACTGAAGTGTGTTAAGCAGTGTCAATTGTCCTAAAATTACCTATTCTGTGACTGGTAAAGGGAGGACATACCACTTAACCAGAATGCTTATTAAGAAGAAATAGCCAGTTGGCCAAAATTTTACCCATTAGAAGCTGTTTTATACGACATGGCGCTTTTGCGACAGTCTTCTGGTATGCCCATCTTTGGTTAGTCCTGTGGCATGCCACTATGTGGTTTAAAGCAGGACAAATGACGCCCTCCTATGATAAGCCAATGTTAAAGTTGCCAGTTGTTTACTTTGGGTGGTGTTTAGCAGAGGACCGGTCTCTGGCACGAATGACCGATCCTGTGGTACACGCAGAACCGGTCTCATTCCCCATAGGGTAGTGTCTGACCAAACATTTCGATTAGAAAGTGTATAAAGAAATTTATTTTGCTAATGGGCCGATCGTTTAAAATTAATATTTAAGTGAAAGTCCAAATTTAAGCAGCGAATTCACATTTTGATGGCTAAACTTGGGGCAAAATAGGAAAAAGTTTTAAATTCAATTTGTTTTATTGCTTTCCTTTTTTACATAAATTTGCCATTCAAAATCTCACTGAGAAAATTTTGTTGGACGAAAAATAATGAAATTATCAAGTAAATATATTAAACTTTCATATTTTTTATGAGAGCAAATTTTTAATGAAACCCTTTCATTAAGTGAAAGAACATTTTTATAAATAAAATGATATTTTAGTTATTTTTATTATCATGCAATAATAATACTCTTATTGCAATATCGAAACTTGTCTATAACGCATTAAAATGTATAAAAAAGACAATGAAATATTTTTTTGTTAGAAAGTGTTTTGCAACCGTCAGATAATGACAATCGTAATTAATTTTTATATTAATTACTGTAGAATATTACTTTAGTTAGTCTCTTTTACAGGAAGAAGAAGAAGAAAACATTTTTTATTGAAAAATTTTACGGACACAAGGGATACACCAGACTGCCGCAGTTTCGTCCCCCTCCTGGGAGGGGGACTGTTATATCGGATAATACACTGAGAGAAGTTCTCTGCATGATATTAAAGAATTTTTGCATAAATGCAGCTCGAACTCGTCATAATCAAAGTCTCATAAAATGTTATGAAAAATATATTTTTTTATTAATAGTTTCAATCACTCAATACAAAAGTTTCATTCAAAAACAATTTTTGTTAAAAGTAACAAGTTTTTCATTAATTTTAAGAAATTTTTAAGTTTACTTTATGAATAAAAGTTACATTAGTTCACAATCCATTTTAAGTTTTTTTCGCTCATTAAAACTTTCTTTGCGTAGAAATTATCATCATACTTTTTTGGGTTCATGTTTCGTCATAAACTGCTGACATTATTTTCAAACCATTTTAATGTTAAATAGATTTTATAGATTTTTTTTTTTTTTTGGCAAAAATATAGATTTTTGCACAATTATCCATTAACCAATAAATTTGGACAAATAATGCTTTTAAATATATTCTTGACAAATAGAAGAAGCATGCGTATCATGTAGAATAACGAATAAAGTCCATACATTGTATGAAAAAAAAAACTTTTGAAGTCAAAAATTGTTTATCAAAAAAGTTAATATCCCCCCTCAATTCGCTGCTGGTATATGCTGCTACTGTTGTTTCCTCTCATGACGATGATGATGCTGTTACTTTTACTGTTGTTGCTACCTTTTGCTTAACAACAACAAAATATCAGGATATGAAAACACTCATGGGAATCTATACATATCCTTTCATTTCTTCTTTTACTGCTGATTTTTGTTTTTACTTTTTTATTATTGCTGCATTTCAATATGAAAGTCAAAGTTTTTCTTTTCTCTAACATATAGTGAAGTGGTATAAAGCATTAGTAAGTCCTTGAAATTTTACTATTTTAGTAAAAGTGAATTTTTTTTTTCTTTTTAAAATTTTCATCATAATGTATGTTATGCTTGATAATAATGAATAACCCATTCATTTAGGTTGTATTTATAAATGAGACATCATATACAAAGTGTATAAGGATTATCTCTTAAATTTCATTGTTATGAGATTTTATTGCACAGTGTTTACTAGAGTAAACTCTGATAAAATTAACAAATTTATGCAAAATTAAGAATAAACTGAGAAAGGTCTTACTTAAAAGAGTGTTTGAGAAAACCATTTAACATTGTTTTATTATAAATATTATAATAACCCGATTAAAATAAAATTTATATAGAGCTTCACGTAGTCATCAATTTCTATGTGACGCTATATATAATCTTATTTAATTTCATCCGAAGTGTGGGACCATGTAGTTGTATCTTTTTGTGTGTGTTTACATCTAATCTGATTGGATAAATGTCCAGTACAATTTGGCTGGATTAGGGCCCGAGAGAATTGTTTATATTGTATCAGTTTTGTTTCTAATTGTATCAGATTATATCTAAACTGATACAAATAGATACAATTATATAAAACCCAGATACGTTATTGCAGCAAAAAATGGTGCTTACCCAGAAGCAGTTCTGGAAAGCATTATTTAATTAACGAGCGCTTCCGAAACAATTCCAGAAGGCATGCGTTTTGTTCACGATTTTATACTTGTGACACCGTTTAAGCAGATGAAAACCGCTTCTTTCATGTGCTGCAAGAAGCAATAATTGCATGCCTTCGTAGGCAATAAAAATCACTTTTTTGTGTGTTGACGACATTAATGATTCATGGAATGCATTCTTTAATGCTTCATTGTAAGCATTATTCACTGCTTCAAAGAAGGCATTTAGGAAAGTACAGCAGAATGCCTTCTCTAATTGCTTTATTGTATGCAAGCCAGTGAAGCGCTATTTTGAAAGCAAACAAATGTAGTCACTGTTTACCAAAGCGATGTTATTTTTTGCTGGGATTGCATCCGGATTTTTATCTGATGGAATTGTGTATGAGTTTATGTAAACTGAGAATGGTCCATTTTTAAAATATAAACAATTTCATAAAAATATATGATCATCCAATCACATTCGTTAAGTCACAAACAAAAATATTAAGAAAAAAAAGTTACAGCATAAATCTATTTAAAATGTGCATTTTAACGCTCATTTTACATAACTGTGATCAAACGATGAGTGTTGTCCAGTTGATTATGGGAAAAATAAAAAAAAATCAAGAATACCAGTACTTTAGTTCGCTACACGTATTTTTTAGATTTTTGTGCAAAATTGGGCTCAAGTTAGGTTATGCTGAGAATATTTTTGAAAATAAATTTATAAAATTTTCATAGAGTAATTTTGTTCTACTAAATGGTGTTTTTTATATAACTTTAAGTTGGCAACACTTTTTTAACTGGAGGTCATTTTGTCAGCTGTCAAGTGATTTATGTTTAGTTTGGTTTGGCATTTCAACATGAATAGACTGACGCCTGAACAACGCTTCCAAATTGTGCAAATTTATTTTGAAAATCATGGTTCTGTTCGAAATACGTATTTCACGGTCAACATAATTGTCCATTAATTCGATTAACTACACTCAAATAAAAAAGTTTGTAAAGTCAGCAAAATTTTTGCTGAGTCAGCAAAATTTTAGTCAGGAGGGTGCTAGCAAAATAATTGCTAATGTCAGCAAAATCTTTTGCTGAAAACCAGCGAGCTGATTTTTAGCAACAAAATTATTAGATTCAGCAAAAGCTTTGCTAACACTTAGTAGATAAGAAATACAAAAGCCTTGCTAAAAATTAATAAATTTTTTGCTGAATTTTAGTAGACTGAAAAAAACGCAAAAAATTGTAATTTAGTTAATATATTTGCTGAAAATAATAAAACATATTTTTGTGATTCTTTTAAAAATAATTTACAATAATTACGAAATATAAAAATTTTCATATTCCCACATTGACGACATGAATTAATTTAATATCTGAAAATATATAGAAATAAATATATATAACATAACAAAAATTTTCTTTCAACTACTTACATCAATGGTTGTCTAAATGATGCTATCTTTTAAAGGACGCAATTGCCGAAGAAAATTATAGAAACGAAACGAAAAAATAAACAAAACGAAAAAACAACCCTTTTTTTTTGCAATAAGAAAAAGGAACCATAAAAATCTACCTACGATGTGTGTCTTTGTCTTTCGCTTTACTCTGTCTACATGTCTGTATATGTTTGTTTGTTTGCAATTTGATCACACGAGATTATAAATCTATAAACATTTAGTTTAGAAATACATATTAAATTTAAATATTTTATTTTGTCTTTTATTTAATTAAAAGACAATTATTTTCACAAGCCGGTGACAACGCAAAATTTAAGTTGTTTTAATCCTCAATTTTGTTTTATGTATGAAAAACAGATACAAAAGTCTTCCATGGTTGATTTTTTTATTCATTTCCTCTTCTCTACTACATCTTGACATGCCGCGACATCTACTTCATTCTGCGTATATCTTTCAATCTGGTTGTCGTCCACACTATTAATGTGCTTATCAGCACATTTGTAATTAGTAAAACATTAGTATATTAGTAATGCATTAGTATAAAACAGTTAAGTGCTGAATAAGTATAACAAAAATTTTAGCTGAAAACACGATTTTAGCAAAAAAGTTTGCTAAAAAATAGTATACCTGATTTACAAGACGTTTTACTAACTTTTGTACTAACTTATTTTTTTGAGTGTATAGAACGTTTTCACACCACGTTTACTCTATATGATATTATGCATCCACAGAAACGTCATACAGTGCGTACAGAAGAAGTCATTGCTGCTGTAGAGAGTAGCGCAGAGGAAGACGCTAATCCGTCTATCCGCCATTGTGCACAGGAATTGGATATGCGTCCATCCACTTTCAACAAGACGGAGTAACATGTCACACAGCTCGTGCCACAATTGATTTATTGAAGGAAACGTGTGGTAACCGAATAGTTTCACGTTTCGGACCCATGAATTTGCCTCCAAAATCGTGCGATTAACGCCGCTGGACTATTTTCTGAGGGGATATGTGAAGTCGCTAGTCTACGCCGATAAACCCTAAACAATTGACAACATGAAGGACAACATTCGCGGCTTAATGCCAATATATGGCCAGAAATGTTGTAAAAAGTCACTGAAGCCAGCCGTGGTGGTCATATGCCAGAAGTCATATTTAAATTATAATGCCAGAAGATTGTCTTTCGAATAAAATAAATTTCATGTAAATTGAAAGAACTTATCTTTGTTTTATTCCATTTCAAAGTTCTATACCTCTATAAAAAACACCATTTATATACTGCTGCCAGCTTTGACGATTTCTAATACTAAAAGTAGCACAAAAATGTGCTAATTAGCTTAAAAAATACAATCTTTGTTCATAGTAAACAATAATTCTTTCGATGTTTTCAAAATGTATTTAACAGATTTATGTTATTGTTTGTTGTTGTAAAAAAGATGTTTTGCGAATGTTTCACAAGACATTCATGCAGATCTTTGGTAAATACTTCTTCGTGGTTAATTTGAATCTTCTTGGCTTATTTGGACCTAGTTCGTTAAGTTATTAAAACAATTGATTGATAAAATTTTGTTTTAATAATTAAAAACTTATATATAAAATAATTATTAAAACAAAATTTTATCAATTATATTATAATAATTGTTCCCTGAAGAAGTCACCCAATTTGGAGACGAAATATTGGAAATAGATAATTATAATTTATAAATAAAAGATGTTAAGCTCGTTTAAATAAGAAGAATTAAATAAAATAAGTTCAAAGACAACTTAACATTTAGAACTATTTTTTATGATCTTGGATAGTGTCATTATAACAA
Source organism: Delia radicum (assembly GCA_021234595.1). Taxonomy (NCBI): domain Eukaryota; kingdom Metazoa; phylum Arthropoda; class Insecta; order Diptera; family Anthomyiidae; genus Delia; species Delia radicum. Next base: position 86,803,932 of record CM037854.1, read on the forward strand.
AAATAGGATTCCTGGGCACAAATCAAAAAATATCTGTTTTAAGGCAAAATAATCGAATTTGTATGACTGCATAGTATTGTCAATAATGCCTACAACTTTTGACAATCGTCGTAAACCTCTATGAAATACATAGTAAAATTCCTGATAGTGATCTTTTTAGATAATGTCCATAAATCTTAAATACAAATAACATACATTTTTGCGATTAAAAATAAATTTGTATAAAATTTTGTTAAAATTGATGAATGTGTTAAGAAGTTGTTACGGCTATTTCATGTTATAGTTATTTTGATTTCATTCTTTAAATTACAACCAAAGGAGACAAATTTGCCATTTTTGCTTATTTATTTTTTTTTTTTTGACATTTTTAATCATTTGCTAATTTTGACATTTTATGATTTTTAATTTTTGTGATTAAAACCAGCTATTTATTAAGATTTTTGGACTTTAAAATTCCCTTTTTAAATTTTCTTCGCTTGAAATGCATTTTTTCTAAAATATTAGCTTTTTTTTAAAAAAAGTCAAATTTGTTCACCTTTTTGCAGTTTTGCTATTTTTTTTTTACCTTTTTTCCAATATGTGTTTGCCATTTGTCGTATTCTCTGATTATAACATCTGCAAATTTATTCAATAGCTCTTTTTTTAATTTTAAAAATATTTGCACTCAATTCTAAGGCTCTGTATGAATGCAAAAATTATTATTATTTCACGTCATCTTATCTTTTTCAAGTTTGGTAAGTGTTTTCTAACACTTTATTCATACACATATTACCATAAAACTATGCTTAAATTAAATATTTTATTAGACAACTTAAAAACATGGAAAAACCCATAAAATTCTTTAACTCCGCATAAACATACAAAATGTTGTAAAGTAAGCTACATTAAAAGAAAAAAATGTTTAAATTGAAGACATCATTGGAACAGGTATTTGCTGTTTGATGGGCATTTTAAAATTTCACCACTTCTATTTATACATAAATAAGAGGATTTGGTGTGAAAATGACAATTAAATGTTTGCTTAGATATTATATTTTTTTTTTCATGTGATCACATAAAAGTATTCAAGAAAATCTGGAATTTATAATGCATTTTTCATGGATTTAATATTGAAGAAAGTAAATAGTTGTAATAAGAAAATGCTATATTTTTGGAGTATTTAGTGTGTTATATAAAGAAAATTAATCCAGATGTCACATTTATATAATTATATTTAGTATTATATTTAAATGTAATATAGTCAAAATTATTTTATATATCAGTTATTTCAAAAATGCTCAACACCCCTTGAAACTGATTTTAGATTCCTCTTATCTCTCAAGGTTTTTTAAATTAAGAAAAACGATGGAAAATTAGGTGAAACGATTTTAGCCTATACTTGAAACCTATGCTGTTCAAAGTTTTACGTTAAAAGTCTTCACCTAAAGAATTGATGGTCATTTAGAAGTCGAAAAATTAAAAAATATTATTTGAAACTTACGAGTTTTTTAAATTAATTTTGTTTTTTGTTTCTCATATTTTTAAAATTTCATATATAAGTCAATACAAAGTAGAGCCACTAGACTTAGGAGATAAATTCATTAAAAAAGGAATTTTCATATTGCTGCCTGTTGAAAAGTTGTATGGTGTAAGTAAAATCAAAATTTTCCAATTTTTAAACATTAGCAGTTTTTTCTACGAGGGCGGATCAATAAGTCCGTGACTTTTAACTTCCCTCGTAGTTATATGAAATGCAACACTGCTCCCATCAAGTACTACCTGTAAGTAGACCACTGTCAAATTTTGAGCAAATTCTGTCATTTACTTTGCGTTTAACAGCTGTTCAAAACATACAACCTTATGGATTTTTTTAAAAATTAAAAAAGTGAATTTCGAGTGCTCAGTAAACATTATTTTTTTTGCGAAAAAAAACCGTCAATCAGACCAAGGTAAAGCTTGATAATTACTAAGGGGACACTGCACCATCGATTTCAATGGTAAAAAAGTGGTTTACTGACTTTCGTTGTGGTCGCACAAGTACAAATGACGCTGAACGTTCTGGACGGCCAATTGAGGTCAATACACCCGAAAATGTCGAAAAAATCCACGACATGGTGTTGGCCGATCGAAGAGTAAAAGTACGTGAGATTGTTGATGCCATAGGCATTTCATATGGCAGTGTAGTTTGGATTTTAAATGATCAGTTGGGTTTAATAAAGCTGTCTGCTCTTAATTAAACGTAATCGTGGCCAATAAGGTGATGGCAACAGTTTTTTGGGATGCACGCGGGATAATCCACATAACGAGGACTTAAAAAAAAATCGGCCCCATATGGCCAAGAAATGCCTATTTTGTGGACCTCGAAAAATCCTATTTTTTTGGAAGGGATACAAAAATTGGAGAGGATACAAACGTTGGACTAAGTGTGTTGAGCTAAAAGGAGATTATGTTGAAAAATATTTCTTTTTTTTGCAAAAAAAAACTGTGTTTCATTCAAAAAGTCACAGACTTATTGATTAGCCCTCATATATAATTTTTGCGCCGTTTAATGGAATTGAGTTTTGAGAATAGTATTTGAAAATCGTGCAATTTTATACAGTTTGATGTATACTAAGTTGATATAAGAGCAACAATAATGGGATACGTTATTCCAATATGTATTAAATCAATACTAAATCAATACTCAATAGCAAATTTACATACCCGGTCAAAAATATTTTTAATATAAAAGTTTATAATTTTATATAATTATGTGTGGTTAATGTGACATCACATAAAATTGTATATTTCATACATAATTTCGTCAACATTCATGAAATTGTACAACTTAGATCTAATAACATTGGATCATTTTCCCAATGAAATAATATAAAATTTGTATATGTTGATATATGGTCTGAAAATGTATATGTATTTTAATACAATTTGATACAGAAAATGACCCAATGCTATTAGATCGAAGTTGTATAATTTGATTAATATTGAAGAAATTATGTATGAAAATATACAATTTTATGTGATGACACATTAAAAATTCATAATTATATATAATTGTATAAAATTGTACAATATTTTATTAAAAACCATTTTTGCTAGGGTTGTAAAAAGGTTCTTTGGATTTAAATTTGAAATCCAATTCGGAATCGATATCGTTTGCATTATCAAACTTCACAGTTTACAGGATTTCGATTGTACAACAACAGTTTTTTTGCAAGGAAACTGACCTTAACACATAACCAATACTAAAAATTATTAAACAAAAAACATTTTATTCAATGCCGGATCACAAGAATTAATACATTATGAATAAGGGGATAATCAGTTTAATGCAAAATATTCAATGTTTTGTAAGAGGTTCTGTCGGCAGCATTCAATGATTTTTCACTGTTATTCTTGGTCGAAAACAAACAACAATTGCCGTATTCGGCTTTTACTACTTCTGCTTTTAATAAAAAAAAGCCTTTTAATTTGTTATTTTTCAGTTTTTTTTAAAGTTCTAACAACATATTTTTTAATTAATTTTTATATCGAAAATTTTCTGAAAAAAAAACCCCTATTTTCTACAAATAGTGGGAAAGTACAGTGCTGTTTTTTGTATTTTTGCACAAAAAGTTTGATTTAGTTTGTATTTCTCCGAAATACAAACGAAATTAGGATTTCATTTTGTATGGGAAATCTGTTTGAAATCCCAAATTTGTAGTAGATTTCCGTCGAATCTATCTAAAATCTATCTAAGTGGTTTTGGAGCCCAATGTAAATTCGAAATAAAATAATTACTTATGTTTAATACTAATATATTTCCATTACGTGAAAAAATAAAATGTATGATACATTTTTACATCATTATAGCAAAATAAGTTAGTAGAAAAGTTAGTTACACGTCTTGTAAATTAAGTATGCTATTTCTTAGCAAATTTTTTGCTGAGCTAAAATTTTAGTTATACTTATTCATCAATTAACTGTTTTGAACTAATGTTTTACTAATATTTTACTAATGTTTTATTAATTTTTTTTTCTAAAGAAAATTGTTCTGAAAATCACATTAATAGTGTAGACGACAACCACATTGAAATATATACGCATAATCCAGTAGATGTCGCTGCAAGTCAAGATGTAGTACGGACGAGAAAAATTATACTAAAAAGTAAATCTCTAATAAGACATATACAAAAATCTACCATGGAAAATTTTTGTATCTGTTTCTTATACAAAAGAACGCTAACAATGTGAATACATATGTGGATTAAAGTAAATGTCTATCAGTTAAATTAAAAATGAAAAAAAAATATTTAAATTTAATAAATATTAAATGTGTATTTGTAAACTAACGCCCATATTCATAGAAAATCTTAATACATATTAAAATGCATTTTAGTTAAAACATATTTTAAGTCTTAAAACTGTATTCATAAACGAATATTTGCATAAAATACTTATTTTACGTTCAGGTAGACAGGCTATAGCGAAAGACAAGGAAACACATCTTAGGTAAAAATGGTAGTATATTTCGACAACCATTGATCTAAGTAGTTGAAAGATAATTTTGTGTATGTTGTATATAATTATTTCTATATATTTTCAAATATTAAATTAATTCATGTCATCAATGTGGGAGTAAGTACATTTTTATATTTTGTAACGTATCATATCAAAAGATTTGTAAAACGACAATTCAAATGGTAATATGTACATTAAAAGCTTTAAAAACTTAGATTTGAATACAATTTTTAAAATTTTTATTAAAATAAATAAAAGGATTTAACATTAAACATATCAAAGCTTTGAATAACTTCGACTTGATAAACATTGATATTGTTGAATATCAAAAGCTTGGGATTTTATTTTATTATCGAAGGTCAGAAAACAGTAGATTGGTTTAATATAAAAACTTTCAAAACATCGGGTGTCTTCAGTAGTAAAGAAACACATATTGGTTTAATATTTTTAATTTGATTTAAGGACCACGAATTCATTTAAAAATAAAAGCTTTGTATATTGTCGGTTGGGCTCAATTTTTAAATCCTTTTTAAACCAGTTTGCCATTATGTTTCATATATAAATTTCTTAAAGAAATAGATTTAGTTCAATAAAAACCCATTTGAAACTTTTAAGCTCTGTGACGCTTACAAACCCATTATTTGGTTTAGTATTGAAAGCGTTGATAAATAGTCTAAGATATGATCCAATATTTAAAGCATTTTTAAGTTAGAGCTTTGAAAACGCTTAATTTATAGCAAGTTTTTGTACAATTAAAGACTTGTCTAATTCAATTAAGCAGTTAAATAAACAGTTTATTGATTATTATAATTTTATCCATAATTTTGTACAAACATGATAATATTCTTTGGTCATATTTTCCCCCAAAAGAAAATTTAATTACATTTTGTTTTTATTTGTCTTTATGAAATTTAATATGCTAAACTAATTGCAATATCAATCCTTTTGTCCATACAATGAGTGAATGGAATGCCCATAACATAATGTTGTTGTAAACAAAAACACATACATTTACAATTCAAATTGACAGCTACAATATTTGCCAAATAAATTCATGCACTCACAATACATAAATGCTTTTATTATAGTTACTAACACAATTAAACGAACGGACAATGTAACCAAAGTAATAAAATCAGTGGATTTGTTAAAGATTTTGTACTCAAGTGAATTTTAGAAAATGTTTTGTAAAAAAACACATTTAAAAAAAAATGTACCTAAAAATTTCAAATCAGCCTTATATTATTTTCTCCACACATGAAAATTTATAAAAATCGGATAATCTGGTATTATTCTAGTTGTTATTCTAGTATGTAAAAATTTAATATTTTTATAGATTTTAAAAACGTGTCAGAAATCGTGTACGAAAAATCAGCTTTATCGGAAGTTAATTCTGCCTTTAATTTCCACCTAAACAATAATAGCATTAACTCAATTTCTAAGATATTAATAGACCATTTTTTTAAAAATGTGTGGTCAAAAAGTAGGTAACATTCTTATATTTCTCACTAAAATAAGGCGTGTAGAAAAGCATTACCATATAAGTGGTTACATATATGATAATGGCAAGTACTGACATTTGGAATGTTGCGCAAAATAACCAAAACACTAAAAATCCAATAAAATGTGGTTACATTTATGTTTAATACTAATGAGACTTAAAATAAATTTTCAATAAAACTAAATTGAAAAAAAAATATTTCTTTTAAAGAAACATTGTTTTTAATAAAATATACCCACACGTGATTCGAACCTATGACTACAAGTTATCAGTCAACCGCTCTACTATCTTAGCTACCTCAACATGGTATACTTGATATTTAAAAACGGAAAATACTTGCTTGTACAAAAAATCATTACTTTCCATTTTTTGTTTTTAGAAATTTTTAATTTATTGTTCAGCGCGCCGCTACCAAAAATTGTTTGCGACACATAATTATTTGTTAATGCTAAACACGAATACTTTAAAAAATTTTAAATCGGACTAACGGTGTTCGAGTTATAACTATTTGGTTTTCACTAAAAATTGCATGTTCTTCCCTTATGCTAGACATTTTTTAAGAATTGTCTTAAAACTTTTTGTTTGTACGCTCAAATACTGCACAAAACATACTTTAATGTAATCATAATTATGTCTGAAAGTAGAGATGACGTATCACAAAATATATTTTTTAAATTTTTTTTTTATTTATTTTATTAATTAATAATCATATAATTACAAATTATATACTATTACCCTAACCGAGCACTAGCTACTATGGCCTTCGGCGCGTTGTAGCGAAAACAGACCAGTGCCTCTGGTGGGAATCGAACCCACGACACCCGCACTGATAAGCCAGCACGCTACCAACTGGCCTACCGGGGCGCACTTTTTAAAAATTAGTTTGAATTATTTTTCCATATATCAGATGCTTTGTGCGCAGGACGCCAAAGGTTTCGTAATCCGGGTTTTCTTAAATTACACACGACTATTGGATCTAGTGCCTCAAAAATCAAAACATTAATAATTGAAAAAGTTAAAGTAAACATTCCTTCAATAATTATGTGTAAAAAATTTAAAAACTTAACAATTTTACGAAGTAAATTTTCTGCTTTTCTGAGATATTTGTAGGTAAATTTATAAGTCAGCCTTCAACCACTATTGACATTATAATGCTCAAATGAAAAATAATTTTATCTACTAGCAAAGTTAAAAATAAAAAAAATTTTGGATAATTTTTAAAACTTTGTAGAATAGAATAAAAACCAAATTTTTAGTAAAAATCAAGTAGCTCGAAAGCCGTTAGAAAGATTTCAAAAGTTTTCAAACATTCGTGCATGGTATGCAAACATTAATTGAAAAGATATGTCCAAAAACATATTTTTATTAAAGCAGTTTAAGAAAAAGGTATCAAAAACGAAAACTTTGTTCACGGGGTGAAACGGGTTAATGCTATCCGACAATCGCAACAAATTATTGATAAAATTCGAAAGTTGAAAAAATGCCGCTCTAATGTACTTATTGGGTTAAAAAAACTATGAGTCCAAAAATAGATTTTCAAAAATCCTTTCTTTATATTTAAAATAATGATTAAAAGAGAAATTATGTGTAATGTACTATATTTTTTATTGAAATAATGACAAAATTAACTAGTTACATGCAAGTCATTATTATTTCTAGTGAAGTAATGCAGAGCTGGTCTAATTACTAGTATTGCAAAAAATAATGATATGGCATTACCATTTCTACACTGATTATTGACAATTATGATAATAAATATATTTAGTGTACTCCTAACATGCTCGATGTAAATATAGGAAATATTAGAAAAAATTAAGCACAAAATATTTACATATTTTTAACTATGATCCACTTTAATGGTAACATTTGCGAAAATGAATGGACCTCAGTTTGGATCCGATAATGCATGGAATTAATAAGACAAATAAAGTTAGAAGAGAAAGTTGCATTTTATAGTTTTGTATATAAATAAAGTCTGAGATAAAAAGACTCGGTTGTAGCTATCAAATTTTTTGGTATCACATCACTGGTTTTCACATAACTTCTTTTGAGGCAATCGAAATTTTATGTCCGTGTCAGAATTTATATTGGTTCAATTGAGTGATTAGTAACGTAATCGAAAAATTGTTATATATAGGACGGATAATCCGTTTCAAACGGGCTATCAAACAAGACATGTCGTTACCGCAGGGAGAAAGGCGTACAATGCACAGAAGAACGAAACCGTTTTATTCATACTACTTATGATCATTATATGTAAAAGCTTTTTATGATTTGATTTGTGATATCTTTTCTTTATATTCATCAGAAGTACGGTGTCGTTATTGTGTACATCGTACGCCTTTTAATCCGGGGTAACTACGTCGATTGCTAATAAATACGGTACTACTAGCCACGACAGAGTATGTTATCTGGGTGCATTTAAAATTTCTTTTTATGATATTTATAATTCACTCAATTTTTAAAGTGTCTGTATATATATTAAGGTAGCATTAATAAACCAACTTTGGATTTGCGTTCATTTTCACACGGAATATTGTGACTGCTGCCATAAAACGGTTATGGTCAAAATTTGACAAAATCGGCTTGTCCCAAAGATTTCAAATACCAGATTTTAGTATTCCTGTATTTCTATTTAACAATTATATTAACATTTCTTTGTTTATTATTGGATTCTTTAATAAATTGCTTTACTGGTTTTTTCTAATGTTAAAAATTGTCTATAAATAATAGTTTTTGAAAAATTAACCCTTCTGTGTTCTAAGTGATATTTCCATATCAATTTGACATTCATACCAATGGTTAAGCCCTAATCTTTAGTTAGTTTGATATAATTTAGCAGGTCTAAGAGTAATAAAACGAAAACTTCCTGTTTTTTACTACTATTTGGTTTTATCTCCAAACAATACATATAGGAAAAGGACTCGGTAGTAGCAACCGTTTTTGTAGCCAATCGAATGGTTCGGTTGTAGCTCTCGAATTTTTTTGTCAGTTATCACTCAATTTCTGTTGAGGCAATCGAAATTATATTGGTGTTTTTGGTGTTTCAATCGAATGATTGTTTTCACATTCGAAAAATTCTGTAGCAACAACCGCAGCATTCGTTGGGCAACAAATAAGGTTGCTACTACCGAATCTGTTTTCTGGTTATAGATTTTTAAGATGTTTTTCATAAAACTTCAATACCAATCAAAACCACAACTCGGTCAGGGTTTTACCAGGAAACAAAAAAAAAAAAACTGTAATTATTATATGTTGATGTTGCATTCAGTAGCTACGAAATTAAATTAAATATTAATTTTTCCAATACAAATGCAAAAAGAATTTAAAAAAAATGTTAATGAAAAATGTGCGAGTTTCGCTTTATTCCACTATAGAACTAATTCAGCAACTACACTGAGACAATTTTCTACATGATATCAATGAATTTTTGCATTGGATATATGAAACTTTTCATTAAGTTAATGTAGTTTTTCATAAAATTTAATGAAAAATTTTATTTTATTTATTACAAATTTCATACGACTAATGAAATAGTTTCATTAGAAAGAGTTTCATTAGAACTATGAAGTTTAAGAAATTTTTCATTCGCATTCTGATGAAAACTTCACCAGTTTGGTGAAAAAATTTCATTAAAACTCGTCTAAGAAATTCTCTCTGTATATAAAGGATGAAAATCTATAATTTCATGAAAATCTATAAAACTAAGAATTTCATGCAATATGATGGATTATGGTTTCCTCTAAACAAAGTTACGCTTGTCGGAAATGTGTTTTATTATATTGCAAATAAGTGATTATTCGAAACACAAATAGTCAACAACGGATTCTTCAGTACAGAATATGATCTTATGCATAATATGATCTGAATTGATAAAAAATATATAAAGTTTGTTCATTAGTTACCAAACCAACAAAAAATGTTGCGAAAACTTTGTTAATAGAAGTATGTAAAACTAATTGGGTCATTTATGGCTAAAAAGCTAAATTTGCCAGTATATCTCACTGAATTACAATCGGTTTTGATTGTATAAAATATTGAGGGACATGTGCTAATTTTGCCTGAGATCATACATAGGATCAGAGGCAGTTAACATTTGCTGTTTTTTTTTTTTTTTTTTTGTTTCCAATAGTAGATTGCACTTTTGTATAGAAGCTAATTAACAAAATGTAACAGGTGGATTATATGTAAAGTGTCACTTATTTTATTTTTTACGTATTTCCTTAAATCAAATTACAGGTTTAAAAAGTAGCGTTTAATTAATAAATTGAAGTTTTGTGTACATTTTTTATTTAAAATTTAGTTTAATGAAACTATTTGAGGAATGAGGAATTTTGAACCGAATGGGATTTTTAAATTTTTAAATTTATTTGATAGCATAAATTAGATTATTAAACAAATTTCAAAACATAAGGCTTTTTTAATATATCAAAAATAAAGAACTGTATGACCAACTTGGCACAGAAGCGTTAATTAATTTTTTTTTTTCATAATATTTACAAATACACACATTAAAACAGGTGTAGCAATTTTTTTATAAATTTAAGAGAAAAAAAAAACAAGTTCTTAAAACAAATCTTGTCCAAAATAAATAATTTTCTAAAATCTGCCACGGGAAATTTTTTTCCGGTCTTCTTTAAAATGTTATTATATATTTTTTACACCAAGTGGCACAATCTTCCTCGCGAAATTCAGTAAAATTACAAAAAAAAGTTCGTTAATATAGCGTAATACCGCCCTAATATATTATATATATATGAATATTAGGGCTGGTCGATTTGTAGGGAGGCAAAAAAATCGCTCAACGCACAAGGAAAATCGTATTCTAGGGATCAAAATAAGAAACTTTGCCGAAGGAACCATACCTCTAAAACGAGTTCTGATGTCCCGACTTTTGACCCGTAGGGTCAAATTTCGCAAATGCCCACTTTGATATTTCAGAAAGTAGGAGGAATCTCTCCAAGATTATGGGAGCTGCTTCTTCTCCGGGAGACACGCTAGCAGATTAATGCATAAATCATCATTCCAGGTGACCGTTAAGGGGTTAAAACTTAAGTTGAAAGAGGGCCTTTTTAGCCGTGTTTTTATAGCAAAATGTACAAATCTCGGGATAGAGATATTTCAGAAAGTAGGAGGAGTCTTTCCAAGATTAGGGTCTCTATTTCTTCTCCGGAAGACACTCTAGCAGATGAATGTATAAATTATATTCGATTGGGTTGGATTCGATTGGGGCACTGTAAATGGGTCATAAAGGGATTTTTCAAAATTTCACCCTACGGGTCAAAAGTCGGGACATCAGAATTCGGTTTAGAGGTATGGTTTCTTCGGCAAAGTTTCTTATTTTGATCCCTAGAATACGATTTTCCTTGTATGTTGAGCGATTTTTAAATCGACCCGCCCTAACGAATATATATATATATATCGGTTGGGTTAATGTTTCTACATTTTACAACACAAATAAAATAACATTGGTTGGCAATTGATTTTTTTTTTGTGTGTTTCCTCATTTTCCTCATTTCATCCATAAAATAGTACCCATTGCATACAATGTGTCTATAGAATACAGAAGTGTATACACTGATAGAATTATCATTCATGATTCTAATGAAACAATTTTTTTTAATAAAATGTCATAGTTTCATAAAAAAAATCATTCGAATGCACAATATATCTCTTTATAAATTTAACGAAAATTTTCTTTAGAGCTATAAAATTATTTCAAAGACTTAATTTTTTATTTTTTATTAATTTCCATACATTTAAAATTATAGTTGCAAGATTTAATTCTCAAGTCTTCAACATATTTCATGCTTTATTATTTCAATGTAGCCTTTTATTTATTAAGAACTTATATGAAATTGTTTAAAAAATCTTACGAAGCGTTTAATTGACTTAGTTCTAACGCATTTTTCAAGACATTCATGAAAAGTTTTATTAATTCAAGAAACTTCTTAATTTTACAAAATTTTATGAAACTGCTTCATGAATGCTATAAACGCTCATTGTCGCAATGCTTTGTTAGTTTTATGAAGATTTTCATTAATTCTAGAAACGATGACTTTAATGAAACTTGTTTCATAGATTATACGAGAAGTTTCAATTAGACGAGTTCATTAAAGCTATGAAGAAATTAATTACTGAAGTAAAGATAATTCTCTCAGTGTAACATTTGTATATTATAGAATATGTCTATATTGAATCAAGTTGGATATCAAGTTACCGTTGAGAAAACATTCTCACACCTACACAGAAAAGAGGAAGTAGAAGGAGTAAACTGTTATTTTGTAAACATAAAATTTAAAATTAAAGACATTTAATATAAACGATAATAAAAGTGGACAGGGAAATCATAATTTGTTTAAATTGTAGCAGACACAGATTAGCTGAGCAAGTTGACCTTTTTGGTTTTTAATATATAAAAATAGTTTATAACCAGCAAAAATAACTAAATAACTTTTAATTTCAGTTTTTTTTTTTAATTTTAAATACATTTATAAATATTTCTCTAGATTAATATACATATAACAATGCACAGTGGTAGAATTCGGCCATAAATCCAAACTTTGCTGATAGTTGAAATTTGGTATGTGTATTTCTAACATTTTATAAAAATAGATAAGAAATTTTGACGAAATATGTATAGGGGTTGGTCAAACTAGTGTAGACATATTAAATGTATCAAAAATACTCATACAAACTTTACAACTCGTCTGAATTTTTCGTATACTATTTTTAAATTTTACTTAGTGCTTGATACCAAAAATTATCAAAATCCTAGTAAGAGTTAATGAGAAATTCTAAAAAACGTGAAGATATTTGAGATTTGTATGAATGTAGTAAAATGGTATTACTCCAAGTTCGATATACATTATTGGCAAATATAGAAAAATATATTTCAATTATAAAATTTAAGCGTCCAAAAGTTTAAGCTACAAAAAAGTAAAGAAACTAAAATTGTTGTAGGATTGCCAGATTTTTTGTGAGAGTTGCCGATTATTGATGTGGCAGCCCTAAGAATTTTTTTTTGTTATATTTTTGGATTCAGAGACTAATTTTTCCCCGAAAGGTTTTTTTTTTTACAATCTTTGAGAATTTGTAACCAACACGGGAAATAAAATTAAAAAATGATCAAAGTAGTTAAAATATGTAAATTCTTAGCACTCTTTCGCATTACTAGAGATACGATTTCAATGATTTTTATTATCAAACATCAATATTTTGGATAAAAAGTGGCCATTTTGGAAAAAAGTAAAAATTCTCAAAATTTTAAATTGAAAAAATATTATTTTTGTTTAATTTATTCCTTTAGTGTACTCAAGATTATTCAGATATGGAATTCTAAATTCATCGGCTATCATTAACCTACTTTAGCCTAATATAAAAAATGAGGCACAAATTTAATAAAAATTTAAAAACGTGTGTTTTTTTTGAATTAAATTAAGAGATTTTTTAAAATGCCTAACTTGGAGAATTTCTTATAATTATATAGAAAATTTCTTATAATTATATAGTTACAATTAAAGAAAAACAATAAATAAAAAGTTAATTTTTTTAAAGTTAAGTTTACAGGAATAAAAAGAAAACATTTTTATTGCGAAATTTAACGTGCACAAGGGATTTGCCCAACTTCCGCAGTTTCGTCCCATCCAAGCCCACGGCAGTCGATATTTTATGTGTCAATTGAACAAAATATTTTATATAAAAAAACTTTTTACTTTGTGTCGTAGTGGGTTTCAAACCCACCATTATACATCAGGCTAACAGGTGGTCTAGAATTAGATATTTACAAAAAACATAAATACTCCACAAAAAGTAAGTACAGGGTTTGAAAACACTATATTTCCCATTTCAGAAAATCCTATTTTAAAAAAATCTGTAGACTTATTTAAAAGTTATGAATACACAGGCGTACAAAAGTTTAGATAGGTCACTAACTTAGATTTCTCCTGGATCAAATTACACAAAATAATAATTTGTATCAAGTGGAAATAAGCATTTTTTGGTTCTTTTTTAAGGCTTTATATTCTTGAAGTCATTATTTAATAGTTTCATGGGAAATTTTTGTCCTCAGGCCAATAAGTATTAACGATGATTTGAATAAAAGTAAAGTAAAAGTTACATTTTTCCGGAAATTATAAAAGGTGTTATTCTGTAAATTTCCTAGTGAAAAATTTAAACCTATATGGATCAACTTATATAAAATAATAACTATCAAGTTCAGATTTCTTATCAATTTTTAAAGCTGTACAATAGAGCGGGTCGATTTAAAAGTCGCTCAACAACTTTTGACCCGCAGGGTCAAATTTTGAAAAATCCCACTTTGACCCATTTAGAGTGCCCCAATCGAATAATTTATACATTCATTTGCTAGAGCGTATTCCGGAGAATAAACAGAGACCCCGATCTTAGAAAGACTGATATATCTCTATCCCGAGATTTGTACATTTTGCTATAAAAACACGGCTAAATAGGCCCTCTTTCAACTTAAATTTTAACCCCTTAACGGTCACCAAGAATGATGATTTACGCATTAATCTGCTAGCGCGTCTCCCGGAGAAGAAGTAGCTTCCATAATCTTGGAGAGATTCCTCCTACTTTTTGAAATATCAAAGTGGGCTTTTTCTTATTTTGATCCCTAGAATACGATTTTCCTTGTACGATGAGCGATTTTTTTGCCTACCCACAAATCGACACGCCCTACTGTACAATCTAGTAGTCATTCTTAAAATTAAGTTTCATGAGTCTTTGTTTGTCCCCAGGCCACTAAGCACTAAATATTTTTTAAATAATAGAAAATATAATTATAGTCCTAATAAATATAAGTTACACTTTTCCGAAAATTATGCAAACTTTGATGAAAACATTCAAATTTTGTTAAGTTTTTGAAAAATAAGCTATTTTTATAAAATGTTATTCAAAGGAGTCGCTGCAATGACTAACTCGAATTATCATTTTTCCAATTTATTTTTTTCTGTAATAATAACTATTATATTATATAAATGGCAATCGACATCTGCAAGTTATGCATTTAAAAAAAAATCTTTAAAATTAATTTTAAAAAAGACGTTTTTACATTTTTATCAAATTGGTGGGTCATTTTGGATACCTCGCTAAACTAGGTTAAAGATAACCGATGAAGTCAGAATTCCGTATTTGTTCAATTTTGAGTACATTAAAATAATAAATTAAATAAAAATAAATTTTTTCGAAATTTTAAATTTTGGAAATTTTGAATAATAATACATACACAATTTTTCCAAAATGGAACATTTTCGGCCGTCTTAGGGTACGGGTTAACGTTTTATAAAAAAAAAAAATAACAAAAATCGTCAAATCGTTATTTTAAGGGACATCCTATTATATATGTTTGAAGATATTGAAACAGATAAGTTTGATTCCGAAATAAAACTATTTACATTTTCAACCCAAAAATTAATAACAAATATTTTTCAACTTTCAAACCTGAAAAATGATGGTAAAAAGAGAAAACGTTTATTTCGTACTAGTCACAGTGTTATTATTAATTTGAGATCAAGCTTATATTAAAATTAATAATGTTTTGTTTATTTTTGACCAAAATCTGTCACTGTGCAGTGCAAAAACTTCCTTGTGCAGAATTTAAGCACATGTATAATCTTCACAAATGTGTAGTCCAAAACTGATAAAATTGTTTTTCACATGAGTTTATAGTTTCAACAAGTTTCAATTAAAACAGACCTAACTCGTTTACACAAAATCCATAAATAAATTGCAACAGCCAGCTTGCAATTCTTTATGTTGGTTGTTGGTTGTTGGTTGTTTATTTTTTTTTTTTTTTTTTTTGTTTTTGTCAAAATAGCTTTAGGCGCCACTTTATTGAAAAACTTACACCAAACGAGTACACAATTTAATGTATTTTGATCTATGTTGCAATCATAATATTATTTGTTTGTTTGTCATTTGGAATTCTCAGACCGATATTGAATATATTTATATATGTATTTACATCTTCGGTGGGCTAAAAATCATAGCTATGCAAAACGACCTACAATTAAACTTGAATGAAACTTTTAAAAGAAGAAAAAATTATTACTCACATATTGTTTTTATATAAATAATTTCAAGTTTAGGGGTTAAAAAGAGAGTAAAAATTATAGCATTTTTTTATTAAAACATATATAATATTACTAAATGGAGATTTATTTGTAAATAGTATTAAAGTACTTGTGAAAACAAAAATTTTGATACCCATATTGACTCTGTTGTGGCCACTTATGCTTTTCGGAAAAATTTGTGTCAAATCCGAACGAAAAGAAAAATCCAAAAATGCCCAGACAAACATCGATAAAATGAAATGCGCCCCGGTAGGCTAGTTGGTAGCGTGCTGGCTTATCAGTGCGGGGGTCGTGGGTTCGATTCCCACCAGAGGCACTGGTCTATTTTCGCTACAACGCGCCGAAAGCCGTAGTAGCTAGTGCTCGGTTAGGGAAATAGTATATAATTTGTAATTATATGATTATTAATTAATAAAAAAAAAAAAAAAAAAAAAAATAAAAATTATTATATGCTAATTTGAACTCCTACTAACGACAACTTCTCATACACAGAAAAAGTCGACATCAAATCAAAAAAATCGAATATTTTTTAAAATTTCATGCCATAGAAATTAAACCTTACACTTTTCTGATTGAATTTAAATTTAATTAAATATGCTATTTTATAATAAAAACTTTATTTTAAATATTTGGCATAGTACGGATAAACAAAAACTTTTTTTAAGAAAAAGTCGATTTAAAAAAAAAAACATACACACGGAGAAATAAAGTTCCAACCGAATTGAAAAGTGTATATTAAAGGTAACAACTTATTAATTCAGTTAGTACAACGATATTTATATTAGATTTATAAATTTGTTTCGTGTTGCAACTAAAATTCAGTTGAATTAACATTACTTTGTTGTGACAACTAATGTTAAGTTGTGCCAACCGTCTGAAATTCGTAATAACCTAATTTGAGTCGTAGGAAACAAATTTCAGTTGGCAAATAGCTAAATTTTTCTCTGTGTGTACGTTTTGCGAAAGAAGATAGTATGGTGGATTGTTTTTTCTTATTAATAAAAAATATACTTGGACATGGACATGTGTCCCAAAATTGTATGGAACTCCCAAAGTAAATCGTACAGCTAAGGTACATAAAATTATGAAATAGTGTATCGGTCATAATATATTGGCAAAATTTCAAGATCCTAAGACTATTGGAAGGCTGTGCACTGCGGTCGTTTGTATAGGAGATTTAAACAAAAATCTGAAATGGTTTTTCCTTCCTATTGAATTGATATATAAATCAAAGTAAAGTTTTCTCAATACTATTTCAATAAACTATGGCACAAATTTATGTACGTCGCAGTCCTAAAGTAATAGCGGCTTAACATAAATTTTAGTATATCTATATTTTTAAATATATAGTTATTTAGGTATATATTACAATATTATTATTTACTACACTGAATAGGAACTGTTTAAAAAACAATGTTCGAGGGCGGATCAATAAGTCCGTGATTTTTCGAACTTCCCTCGTAATTATATGAAACGCTACACTGATCCCATCAAGTACCATCTGTTAGTATACTACTCTTAAATTTTGAGCAAGTTCCGCCATTTACTTTGCGTTTAACAGCTGTTCAAATAAAAGAAAAAGCTTGATAAATACTATGGGGACTCTGCATCATCGATTTCAATGGTAAACAAGTGGTTTACTGACTTTCGTTGTGGTCGCACAAGTACAAATGACGGCCAATAGTGGTCAATACACCCGAAAATGTCGAAAAAAGCCACGATATGGTGTAGGCCGATCGAAGAGTAAAAGTGCGTGAGATTGTTGATGCCATAGGCATTTCATATGTCAGTGTGGTTTCGATTTTAAATGATCAGTTAGGTTTAAGAAAGCTGTCTGCAAGATTTGTGCCGCGTTTGCCCTCAATTGACCATAAACGTAATCGTGACCAATAAGGTGATGACAACAGTTTTTTGCGATGCACGCGGTATAATACACATCGATTACCTACAAAAGGGGAAACAATAAACGGTAAATATTATGCCAATTTATTGGGCTGATTTAACGAGGACTTAAAAAAAACAACCCCATATGGCCCAGAAATGCCTATTTTATGGACCTCGAAAATAAAATGATCCCTAATATTCATACTATCAAAAATAAAGAAACCCGTTACTCAATAGCAAGATACAAAAATTTAAGATTTTGGTTGGAAGAGCCAACACAAATGATTGCGGTGTACCGCCTTCCAGTATGATGAATTAATTTCGTTAATATGTTATGCTAGACACCTTATTTCATTATTTGAGCTACCTTTGTGAGTAGCTCAACAATAGTGTTTTTGGGACATGCTAACGGGCATGTTTTTTATAGTGGCTACGGCTTTAAAATACCTCTTATTTTATACCAATGTTCATACAGATTACTAATATATTAAAAACATGTCAAATTGGGTAATTTGTTGCCCACATTCTTAAACTACGAAACTTTAACCCAACACTTTTTAAGAACTCATTTACTTCCTGTAGCTGAGACCTTAAGAAATCGTATGCAATTAATGTTAATGACAATTGTACAACGCAGATTGGGTTCAACTGGCGATTAATTGAAATTTAGAAATTAAGTTTTTATAATAAATTTTGGTATACAAATATCCCTCGATTTACACAATAGATACGTTTTAGAAAAAATCGTGTAAATCGAATTCAAAAAAGTTTGTATGGAAAATCGTATAAATCGAAAAAAAGGCAAATGCTGTATATAAATGCAAGAAACGTAAATAAAACAAAAAACTAACAAAATGAGTTAATTTATGAACAAAATTTAGTTATAAAATTTATAAAACCAAAAAATAAATTATGAAGCCTGGAATAACATCAAAAATCCATAAATCTAGGTACTATAAACTAACCAAAAAATTAATAAAATCCGTCTACTATTTAGAAATAAAAAATAATTATTCAGTTCATTAAAAGCAATCAGTTCATTAAAAGAGATCAGTTCATTCCAAACTAATAGTGCTAACTAATCTTATCTTTCTGGTTGGTGACGAATCACTTTTATCACTCGATAGTATTTCAAAAGTTTCGATGATGGAGATAACTTCAGCCCGCAGAAATTTGGATATATATTTTGTTATAAGAACTTGTGACGTATTATTCTTAAATTCTTTATTTACCTCCCGATATTGTGCCAGGCCATGAGAAATATATCTCTGGAACTTTAGAGCTCTTTTGGTCATGTTGAACAAAGTGATTTCATAATTTTCGTCCTAATTCAAGGCCTTAACAAATAATTTTAGTTATCAGTACAACCATTTCTTACTCGTCTTCACCTGAGTCATTATTATAATTTATTTAAAACCAATGATTTCATTATATAATACCCTTTGACAATAAATTTCTCTTAGGCATTCTTTTTTTTTTCAAAATAAACCCGACTCGTCAGCATTGAAGACTTGATCAGGAGTATATGAAATAATTTCGGCGAACTTTTCTGGATATTCTTCTGCAGCATCAGCAGATGCTGGTTCCCCTTTCAGTGTAAAATTATGTAAAGAATGACTTTTTTTAATTTTCAAACCAACCATGACTAACTGTAAAAGATTTTTTTGCTGCAGAGGTTGTTGATGGTAGCTCATCCTTAATTTTTTCGTAAATCCAAAATAAGTTATTTGTAATTACATTAGTGTCAATTGGAATTCGCTTTTGGGTTAGGTCTTCAAACCAAATTATTAATGCCTTTTTATCTGCTTCTTTACAATTATTTTTTGGCATATTTATTTTTATGAAATATCGATCGAGTTATAAAAGTTATATATATATATATAATCCGATTTATTTATATAAATTTTATAATATTTTTTTTCACAAAAAAACTACAACTAGCGGACTTGTATGGTAAATACTGACTGATTTATATATTTGTATATTTTTGATATTTTGATTTGATATATTTTGTATGTACAATAATGGATAATTCCCTTTTTAATTTTATTGTCAATGAATTTGTGTGTTTTATTCCGATATTTTAAAAAATCAATTAAAGAAAAAAAAAAAAAGAAGTTAACTTGTATATTAATTTTTTACTAACGTGAATATGTATACAAAAGTTTTTTAATTACATAATCAAAAAAAAAAAAAAAATCGTGTAATTCGAGGTAATTTCCATATTCCACGATTTACACGAGAAATAAAAAAATCGTGTAAAAGTGAAATCGTGTAAAAAAAAGTATCGTGTAAATCGAGGGATAGGTGTACGGTAAAAGTAGATACAATTCTGCATCACTAGCTGTCACAATCATTCAACTAAGTTGTTTACATTCTTTCCGTGAGTGGTCAAAATTAGCAAATTATTGCTGTTTTTAAAAAAAGTGAAAAAATTGGAAATTTTTAAATTCAAGCGATTATTATATGTGATATGTCTTCAGATCATCATGTAGTGTGTTATTTTTTTTTTTTTTAATCGTGTAGTTTTTTGTGTGTGTGGTATTAAAAGTTTTTTTTTGTGTTCGATCGTTCCCAGTGAGAGGGTTGGGACCTTCTGAGGTATCTCATGGCAAAAATGCTAGCTGGAATCCTCACTGTACAAAACAGTTCGCAACATAACGTTCAACATCAGGTATTAAAGTATAAGTAAATTTTTTTTTTTTATAAAAATTATATGTAAATATTTTTAATAATTTTTTTTTTTAAAGTTCCAAAATTGGGATAATTTCCGCATTTAATGGGACACAAGTATTAAGTTAGTAAGAGTGGAAATTAGTTTTATGGATTTTAGAAAAGTATAGGATATCAGCTTATATTTAAAGGAAAAAGTCCAGACAAAGCCCGGCCTGTTTGTCATTTATTGAACTAGACCAGTAAATGTGCTTTTGTGTTTTAATATTGTCATTCTCTTTATTTGTGGTATTTTATTGTTTTTGTTTTTGTTGATGGTTTTTGTTTTTTCTTGTAAGTGATTTCGGTCACTTAAGCTCACGTACAAAAATTATATCACGCACAATTTACAGGAAGTAAACATATTTTTAATACTTTTAGCTAAATGCAAGTGATTAAATTTTAATTTAATCACGATCACAAATGGACTTTATGTTATATTAATTTTATTTAATAATAATTTAAACAAAAAAAAATTAATTAAAGTTACACACCTTTATTAATTTATTTTCGTCTCTACGATAACGCTTGCTATCTGAAAAAATATGTCAAGCGGCCATCTCTATTCCGATATTGTTTTCTTTGTTTTGTATTTCTGTGATAAGTTACAGCTAAAATTGTGGATCATTTTTTTTCCAAAGAACAAAAAACGCCTAACAGGTTGAAAAAAATGTTTCTTCCATTTTTTTTTTTTTTTTTTTTACTGTGTTTTTATGTATTTATGATTATTCATTACTAAATAATTATAATATTCTCTTTTGTGACTTTTTTGAATTAATAGCACATTAAGTATGCTTTAATTTCCAATTTTATTCATTAATTTATCGCTTTTCATTCCAAAGTTACAGCATAAATTCTGAACTAAGGCCTTTTTTCCAAAAAAAAACAATAATGCGCTCAACGGGTTAAAAAAAATTATTTAACTTTTTCTTTTCTAAAATATTATATTTTAAAACTACGGTTTCTATGAATTAATCGCACCATCGAATGGTACCATCGAACCCACTGTGAGACGGTTTAAATTTTTATTTTTATTTATTTTATTATTTTATTTTATTTTTTATTAAATTTTAAACTTTAAAAATATCTTTTCTTATGGTCAATCAAAATTTGACCTGCGTCAATGACATCTCTGGCCAGCACTTGGTATCCCAATACTGAATTCGAATAAAACACATCATAATTTAATAACACGGTGCTACAAAAAATTGTATCTAACTGGAAATGAAAATAGACTATAGACTAAACCCCCCAAGGATGTTAAAAAATTTGGTTCTTATTTAAATAATATAGAATTTTGAATGTGGATCTATTTAACCGTCTTTTTCACTAAGAGTGAAAAAATTACAAGATTATTTTATGCACACAAAAGCATTTTTTAAAGAGTTGTCTTATTAGATCCGATGTTAAAACACAAAAGATTATATATTTTTCTACACTGAGCAAAAAAAGATGAGTTCAAATTAAAAAATTAGTATTTTTGGGTGGGCTTTTTAATGTTTTCGTCTTTATTATGATCGGAAAGTGAGCTGTCACAATTGTGCGATTTGGATGAAAATGTCAAAAACTATATTCATATATATGCTTATATATAATAAAACATGTTTATAACTGATCACATATAACCATATTAGTGCAGTTACCGTTATTGACCATATATGTTCGGATCCAAAATTTTATGATATATGTTTATTAAGGCGTGCCTTAAAAATAAATTTGTCATTTTTTTCGGTAATCTGTAATTTTCTTTTTAACTCACCAAAACACATTTTGAATGTTACAGTTCGATCAAGAACTAAAAAGTGCTTTTGTTGTCATTTTTGGCGAAAAAAGTGAAAATAAACCTGACAACCCGGCTCGTGAGTGATTTTGTAAGTTTTCTCCCGTGAGCGTTAGTGAGTATGAGTCTAAATTTACTCATATATGTTAGTCATAATTCATTCATATGTTTTTTCGATCGTGTGAAATGTTGAGGTTAACAAGAAGAATAAAAGTTTTTCTCTAAAAATTATAAACACTATTAATTTTTAAATCAGACTAGAATAGCTTCCACCTTTTTATGGACAGGCATCATCAGTGATTTTCCATTTTTAAATTGTATCATTATTTGTGTCTAATAATTGTCAGATTGTCTCTATATGATAAATTTTTCAACAACCTGCTGCTGTAAGAATCAAACCTGCACTTTTCTTACATAACAAACGTAACAATACCAAGTCATGACCGTTTATCGAACACACCCTAGTATGGCCTCGAATGTAATGCAGCTAAATTGCAGTTTTCTTTCACAGATTGACGTATGGTTTTTACGTTCAGTGTTGACAACTTAGCGTTTTAGGTTGAGACGTCGCCATAGGACAAATTATATAATGTATTTTAGTACAGCCTTATTTTAACGTCATATAGGCAGTCGTAATTAACTTTTAATTAATATGCATTTGACAAATTTAATTTAGAAATTTTGATTTTAAGAAGAAGAACACGCGTGTTTCTCTAAAATGTTTCGTCTCTTATAGAAGAACAAATACTGTTAGTTTGGCATTGCAGCGATATACTTTTTTTTTTTAGCAGGACAGTTGGCTTGGAAAGCTGCATATACATATATATTGAAATAATTGCATTCCATTATTTAACGATAAAGTATTATTCGCACCGAAGCTAATTAATTGGTTAGACTATATTATTATCAACGCACAAATATATTTAGTATGCAGACTTTATAAAAACAAATAACACTTTCATCATCACCATACCAGCGAAAGTCAAGTTTATCTGCAGTGTAAATGGATAAATGGATGAAATGATAATAAATGTCTGAATTATTTTTACGATGATATTTAAAAACAGATGATAAACAGATCATAATGATGCCGTTTTTTTATTATTTGCATGTGATATAAAAAGTGAAAGTTACAGAGTATAAATAGGAGATGTATTTGTCACTTACTTGATAGTTGGCGGTTGTGCATAATGATGATAGTGGTGTTTAAATGGTAATTAAAAATATGCAATATTACTGAAGTTTTATGACTTCTGGCTAGACAAAAGCCAATGATATATATTAAAGGAAAAAAATAAACTTTAAAATAACAAAGTGTGTGGTCTTTCACATGCAGTAAAATTTTCAAATAGAGGAAACTTAACCCATATCGTCCCAGTGTTCGAGTATTCGAACAGTAAATTGTTATAATTTTTTTTTTTTTATAATTAAGACTAAGGGCTATTTCTTTTATACACACAATTAGATAGTGTAAGGGGTTAGCTTTAACTGTAAATATAAAAATTTGAGAAAAATGGTGTTCGAGAAATCGAACACCATTTTTCTCAAAAACAAAACATCTGAAAAAAATTTTGAATTCAGATTCGTGTCTCTTAGCCTCAAATTACCTAAACAACAAAGTTTTATAAAGTTATAAAAAAAAAAAATTCTCTGGGATCATATGGGTTAAGAAAGAATATAATTTTGTTATAATTTGTTATATTGTGTCTAGTAAGTCATTATTTACTAATAATAGTATATTAATAGTTTCTTATCAAAGCTGTCTAGTACTGTGACGTTTTATTGTATATAAATTTCTTCTGTTAAGGAGTTAAAATTTTCATTTCCTATAACTTCCATATCTCTGCGTAATAAGTTTTTATCCTTAGTTTTATTGTTAGTATACATTCCTTTTTCATCACTCCAATTTGTCTTTTCCCTTAGGTTAAGATAGAATTTTATTCCTGTAGCAGGCGCGGGTCCATTAAAATATTTTTTTGGGGATGGTTATTAGAGTACTTTTGATTAACTTTTTTTTAATATTTTTCATATTTTTGTACTGAAAAATTTAATTTTGGGGGGAAGAAATGTCCAATTTTCCCTCCTCTAGATCCGCGCCTGCTTGTAGTGACACTATCACTTCCTTGTCATGTTTAAGATGTTCATCAATACTTCACACATGTCATTGTTGTATTTATTCTATGCAATTGAAGATGTAAGTATATTATGTAGTTGTTGAGGGATATTTGTGTTTTTCTGACGAGATTCATATGCAGAAGATGTATATTTTTACCATACTTCATAGTTTGCATTGTTAAGTTTTATTTTTTGCAACACAAAAAAAGCAAAAAAAAAAAAAACAAAACCATACAGTGCCCTTCATTGAAATGTAGGTCAATTAAGGATTACAAATGCTCTTGTGGTTAGTATAGTTAATGTTAAATTGAAAAAAAGATGATGAATACTAAATTCTTTTTAATTTAAAACAACATTAAATATTTTCAGTAAACAACATCTTTAACAAATTATCCTTCTTATTTTTGCATGTATTTTAAAAGTATTGACAGAGCTTCGTTTTTCAGTATTAAACATAGAAACGGTCGAACCATGCCCACAGCATACTCCTACTAAATATTTACCATTAACCCTCATGGTCCCAAAATTTAAAAATATATATAATGAATTTCATATCAAAACCTATAAAAAAGGCACATTTTGAACCCGACACTCTCAGATTTTGATAAAATTTTGCATACAGCTACAATTTACCTATACAAACACAACCTTATTTTTAAAAATTGCATTTTCAAAAAATTGTGGGCGTGGCAGGGTATCGAAATATTTAAAAAATGACTGTAATAAGCGTCATTGAGCAGCGATTACTACGGAATGGCTCAACCGATTTCAAAGATATTGGTGCCATTAGAAAGGTATATAAGTCAGCTTCCGAAAACATACACTGTAAAAATTTTCTACTACACTGAAAGTTTTATTTTTAGCAAAAAAATTGTTCAGTGCAATATAAAATTTACAGTGTATGTTTTCGAAAGCTGATTTAAATACATTTCTAATGGTACCAAGATCTTTGAAATCGGTTCAGCCTTTCCGTAGTAATCAGTACATATTATCGTAATTTTTCAAAAACTTCGATACCTTGCCATGACCAAATATTTTTAAAAATGCAATTTCTAAAAATGAGGTTGTGTTTGTATAGGTAAAATGTAGCTGTATGCAAAATTTCATCAAAATCTGAGAGGGTCAGATTCAATGCATATCGGTTTTGATATGAAATTCTTCATATGGATTTTTTGTATATTATTGTATTATTTGATTTCCATCATATTTGTAGCTCAAACTAATGAGTTTTGGCAAAGATATTTAAAAATAATGCTAAAATAAAATTACAATTGTGAGAATATGCCGGAAAACCCCGGCAAGACCAAAGTTTCAACTAATAATACGAGGGCGGATCAATAAGTCCCTCACTTTTAGAATTAAACGCATTTTTTTTTTTCAAAAAAAATTATTTTTTCACATAATCTAGTCCAACGTTTCTCCAATTTTTGTATCCCTTCCAAAAAATAGGATTTTTCGAGGTCCATAAAATAGGCATTTCTTGGCCATATGGGGTCGTTTTTTTTAAATCCTCGTTAAATCGGTCCAAAAAGTGGGCATAATAAGGTAATCGGAGTGGATCCCAAAAAACTGTTGCCATCACCTTATTATCCACGAATACGTTTATGGTCAATTGAGGGCAAACGCGGCACCCATCTTGCAGACAGCTTTCTTAACCCAACCGATCATTTAAAATCGAAACCACACTACCATATGAAATGCCAATGCCATCAACAATCTCACGCACTTTTACTATTCCATCGGCCAACACCATATAGTGGATTTTTTCGACATTTTCGGGCGTATTGACCTCAATTGGCCGTTCAGAACGTTCAGCGTCATTTGTACTTGTGCGAAAACAACGAAAGTCAGTAAACCACTTTTTTACCATTGAAATCGATGGCGCAGAGTCCGTATAGTATTTATCAAGCTTTTCCTTGGTTTGATTGACGGTTTTTTTTTCGCAAAAAATAATGTTTAATGAGCGCACGAGGTTGTATGTTTTGAACAGCTGTTAAACGCAAAATAACCGACGGAACTTGCTCAAAATTTGACAGTAGTCTATTAACAGGTGGTATTTGATGGGAGAAGTGTTGCATTTCATATAACTACGAGGGAAGTTCGAAAAGTCACGGACTTGTTGATCCACCCTCATACATACTTTGTCAATCCCTTCAATGTTTGAAACTCAGATATAATATTTTGTCTACGAAACATTTATGTTATGTTACCTAGAAACTACATTAACACAACACTCAATAATAACGATATGGACACAACAAAAATAAATTTTAAATAATGATTTTCAACTGATCATAAATTTCCATTTTATGTAATCTTTATAGTTTCCGTTTTAAACTTTTTAATAATATAATTGTTAAACTGCCCATCAACATTTTTTAGAACAGATTACCTCTGAACCTGTTCTAGAAGAACTTCTTTTACCACCGGTTACATAGAACCGGTTCTAGAACAGGTTCCAGGGAGTCGAAATGTAAGGTATCACTGTCCCAGAACCAGGTCTATAACTGGTTCTAGAACCGGTTTTAAAGCAACCTGTTCTTGTTTGGAGGTAAATAACCTATTGCAAATTGGACAAACTCTATATAAAAAGAACCAGTTGCAGAACAGAAATTAGAACCTGTTATAATACAGTATAACCTGCTCTGCAACCAGTTATTTGGATTTTACTATTTTACTGGGTGATTTGATGCTGGCTTAAATACACATGTTTAAACTTCCTACTTTGAACGGTGGCAACACTGCCAGCTTATTTTTGTATTATATTTTGTAGATGGCTTAGTATGTTGTCATTAAGAAAATGTACAGTGCTCGAAATAACCAAAGAATACGAACTGGAAATCCTCCTGTTTCATTGTTAGTACAGTAACGAAAAAAGTACATAATGGCTACTCGGAATTTTGCTGTTATTACGGGAAAATTAACTGTTTTGAACCTTGAGGTGTTTTTTGCTAAAATTTACCATAACATGTCTGCTGAACTGAAGTACAATAAAATGAGTAAAAATAATTAGTAGCAACTACTAAATTTTAGTCAAATTGTTGTAAAATGCAACTCAAAACCGATATGCTAAACTCAGCAAAAAAAATACTAAATTTTAATGAAATTATTGAAATAAAATTAGTAGAAAAAATTAGTAAATTTCAGTAGAATTGTTGTAAAATGCTATTTAAAGCCGTTTTGCTAAAATCGGCAAAAAAAAACTCTAAATTTTCTTAATATTAATACAATGAAAATAATAGAACAAATTAGTAAGCGCTACCAAATTTTAGTAAAATTTCTGTAAATATCACTTATAACAATTATTTTTTAATAAACAGTAAGTATAAATATTTTTCATTTTATTTTATTCTTGTAGGTATTTATACACATTTGGGGAACAATATAAAAATACACTTAATATAATATTAATAAGAAGATAAAAACAATATCAAATTATATAATATATCATATAAATATATTTTTTATTATTAAACTAACCTTATATTTATATTAATTAAAAGCTGCCAAATTGTATCTTGTTTTTAATTCCACGTTTAAATTTTTTTGTTTATAATTGCACGTTCAATCATAGAGTAAATAAAATACATATGGAGTATCAGTCGTGCTCTTCATCCAATTTTAAATCAGCAATTTTCAACTTTTTGCCATTACAAACTACACTTAGAATGCTATGTAGGTAAAGGCCACTGCAAATGTAGTTGAAAACAAATGGAATTTCACTTGAAAAAAGACTATTGGGGAAAGTGTTTGTAACCGTCATATAATGACAATCGTAATTAATTTTTTACAGTTATATTAGTTTTTTGTTTTTATATACATCGAGATTATTTTTATGTTATTTTTAATTTATAACGAGCTTTCAACCTCCGTATATTTACAAAAATAAAGCAAATCAAACATATTAGCTAGGTTGATACTAGTATTTCGATCTGGGTAAAGATCTCATCAGAACCCGATATTTTAGAAAACTAGAGCCTTATAATAGGCAGAACTTTAACAAAAAACCTATTAATAATCAATTTTGCTCCATTCTTGTCTTCTTAGTAATCAACCACGTGGTTAGGTCTTTTCCTAACAAGCATCATGACGTTACTAAACTTTGAAGACCAAAAATGTTCTATTTATATAAAAAAATTTTAGTGTGCACTCTGGCTCAAGTAATATTTTTACAGTTATATTAGTTTTTTGTTTTTATATATGTACATCGAGATTATTTTTATGTTATTTTTAATTTATAACGAGCTTTCAACCTCCGTATATTTACAAAAATAAAGCAAATCAAACATATTAGCTAGGTTGATACTAGTATTTCGATCTGGCTAAAGATCTCATCAGAACCCGAAGTTTTAGAAAAGCTAGAGCCTATATAATAGGCAGAACTTTAACAAAAAACCTATTAATAATCAATTTTGCTCCATTCTTGCCTCCTTAGTAATCAACCACGTGGTTAGGTCTTTTCCTTTTATTTATTTAAATTTTTTTAATTAGATTTTTATAGGAAGAAGAAAATATTTTTATTGAAAAATTTAACTTACACAATGGATTTGCAAGACCGCCTTAGTTTCGTCCCTTCCAAGGACTCAGTGATTAATTTATATGTCAATTTAACAAAGTATTTCATATTGTTAAATTGCTCTATATGAAAAACTTTCTACTTTGTGTCGTAGGAGTTCCAAACCCACAGCCTTACAACAGGCTATGACTCGCAGCATTGCTTCTTAGTTGAGCCACGATCGACAGCTATGAGTGTGGCTAACCCTTACAAAAACTATATATTTCATATATAAATTTATATGATTTTTTTTTTAATTTTCTAAAATAAACCATTTTTATAAAAATATGTCCTTTCTGAAAGTCTGGTAGCGATACCTAAATTTTTTTTTACAATATTTTGAAAAAACTATATTATTTTTTTTTCATGAAAAATTCGAAGTTTTTAAAAATAAGAAGCATCATAATAAGTAGCCTTGTATCTTAATTTTTAAATTCATTTAGTAAATTAGTCACTAATTATTGCACTTAATTTTAGCATATACAGAAAGAGATAATTTGAAACAAATACTTTTTTACGATTTTTATCAATTTTGGATTTATTCGCACATAAAACTTTTTAATTACTCTAACTTAAGTTTATTTATGGAACAAATTATAATTTTTACCAATTTTAAATAAAGGTATAATGCATGTTAAGATGACTTTTTAGGCCTAGGTTTTGGGATGTCAGTTAAAATTGGATTAGTTAAAGCACGAACTTTGTCTGCCATTTACAAGTTTATTAACAAAAATTTGTCGCAGCCACTTCATCTTGTTTTAAATTTTATTCTTTATCATAATAAAGAGTGAGATCGAATAAGATTATCACTTATAACATTTTTTATGTTTAAAAGAGAACCTTTTTTTTAATCAAGTTATCTTTTAAAAAGTCGCCAGATAATGTGTATAAATTACACTGTGCTCGAATCGGACACTTTTTTTTTGTAACAAACGGGGCACCCGGTGGGTAAACCTAATTCGAGTACGCTGAATCCTGTGGTGCTAACCGCTTTTTTAGGTTAGCTCTTGTTTAAAAGATAATTAAGATTGAAAATTATGGTTCCCTCCCATACAAAGTAAATATTTAATATCATATATCTACAGTACTATAATAGTCTTAGTCTTAGAAATTTGTGCACGTTGATTATTTGATAGTGTTAATAGTCATGGGAAAAATGGGCGTGATCGGACCAGTGGGCGTGTCAGCTCCCATACAAAGTAAATATTTAATATCATATATCTACAGTTCTATAATAGCCAGAGTCTTAGAAATTTGTGCACGTTGATTATATTATGAATAGGCATGGGAAAATTGGGCGGGATCATACCAGTGGGCGTGGCAGCTCCCATACAAAGTGAATATTAAGCTCATATACAAAATTAATATTAATATTAAATATCTAGGGTTCTATATTAGCTATATAGCCTTCAAATTTTGTACGAGTCCATCAATTACAAATATTGGTAGTCGAACTGAAAATGGGCGGAATGCGATAAATGGGCGTGGTACCAAAAGCAGAAACAAAAAAGCATTAAAATAAATTATCACATTCAAGACTTTTTGCAAGGTTATTTAATAATGTTGTTCCGATGAACATGGCGAACGTTTTCATCAAGTGACTGCAAGGCTCGAACATTGGTATAGTGGCAAAAAGCTACATTCACTTTTAGGTGACATTTGTTGGAATTTGCAAGAGGAAGATAATGATATAGAAGAATCAGGAAATGAAAATTGAAAAAATCATGAAAAATTTATTTATTAAAAAAAAAAAAAATTATAAATCACTTTAAAATTGTTGTAGTCAATTAAATTTTGTTGCAAATAGTTTATTGTTGATGTTGTTTCATAAAATGTTCTCAATTTCATACATGTAAAATCAATAAATGGTAAAAAAACTTAAAAAAATTGTTTTTTTTTAGGTACTTGGAACCATAGTTTTCAATCTTAATTATTTTTTAAACGAAAGCTAACCTAAAAAAACGGTTAGCACCACTGGATTCAGCGTACTCGAATTAGCTTTACCCGCCGGGTGCCCCGCTTGTTACGTTTTTGAACTAGCACAGTGTTATTAGCGAAATCGGATCATTACTTAATTCCATTAACTGCTAATTAATTCAACAAACTTAAAGAGAACGTTTTCATTTCCCTTGATAATAAGCACGTTTTCAATTAAATTTTGTTAATCAAGTTAATAAAACTTGGAAATTATTACTAATATAATCAATTGAAGAAATCAATAGGATATTAAATATATGTTGATGTAAACCTTTCTGGCTTACAGACTGTATTTCTACAAAGGAATCAATTGAAAAAAGTGCAATCATTGCAAAATCCTTCAGAAAGGAATATAGAACAGAATATAAAAGTACTGTATTAAATACTTTATAATATTAGTGCAATGAATATGATTTAAGAAGTGCCATGAATATTAAGGGGCTCTTTTAAATATGACAAATACTTGATTTATAAATAAAATAAATCTTTAGACAAACTTTTGCAAGTCTTTCTATCAAAAAATATATTTTATAATTAATTTAGACACGCAGTACATAGAACATGAAGCTGTCGGTTAGTTTTATTTTTTTGTAATTTTTTTGTAAGGGTTTTTTTTAAAAGGTTCGCTCAATAGGTCAGACGGTTCCTACACTGAATCTCTGGATGGAAACTGCAAACCCTCGCTTAGAACATACTTCCAAGCCTACGAAATAGGGTTGTAAAGGGTGTAAATGGAATTTTTTATAAATTCAAACGGTTATTATACAAAAACTAAATGCAGTGTAAATAATGTTGGTATCTCAAATGGAAAAAAATGTTTATCATGGTTTAAAATATAAAAAATGAACCACTCCTTGCTAGGCGAAGCGAATTTTCGCACTCTAGTTAAAAAAGTCCTTTTTAAGTTTTGGCCAGTTTTTATTATTGCATCTATTTTGACAATTCAACTGGTCATACTTGTTGATATTTTTATATTTTAACACCTTCCTGAAAATTCCTTACCTTTTTGGGACAAACAGTGTTGCTATGGGCGTCTAATGTTGTTCCCAGTTTTAAAGATAATCCGCCTATAATCTACTGCTTATCAGGTTAATCAACTTAAGACTAGGTTCTACCAAAAAACTGATGATGTAAATTGAGTACTTTTACTAAGGATTTTTATATTATTTTTTTATTTTTTCTTTCTCATTAAAGATGTCTTCAAACTCCGTGATATATTAATTTTTGTTCTAAAATTTATAAAAATTATGTTACGTAAAACAGCCATTACATATTGTCACCGTAACTAAAAAAAATTCTATATTGACTTTTGATTGAGTATGATATAGTTAACCAAAATACAGCTTCCCAAAAAATGTAATACTCATAATTATACATGCTAAAAATACGAAAACAAATGTCAAAACAACGAAATATTTTGTAAAATTAACAAATTTTCGTCTATTTTACAAAACTTTTGGTTATTTTGACAATTTTTTGAATTTTTACGCATGGATTATTATCAGTTTACGTTCAAAATTTATTAATGAAAATCCAAAGGCTATATCTGAAATTTCAATATATTAATTAACCAAAAGGTCGTGTAGTGCAGTTTTTTCCATTTTGTGGAATGATTTACACTTGTTTTTTTGTTTAACCAGTTTAATTATATTTTTTCGAAATAAATAAATAAATTTTATAAATTTTCCTCATAAATTTATAAATAGTTAAAATGCGTTAAGTTTTAAAAATACTCACAATAAATATATAAAAATATATAAGTTCACTAAAAACTTTTTAATTACTGTAAAAAAGCAGTATTTTTTAGTATTTAACGATTGTTTTATTTTTTGCATAAATTTTTTTATTGGAAATACGTCTTTTTGGTTTCAGAAAAATCGAGTACAAAATATTTTTTTTTCTTTTCTCAGAAACAAATCCGTTTTTGTTTCTTAGGCATACTTCAAAATTTTGATATAAAGCTTTAAGTACACACAGAGAAAAATTTACTTATTAGCCAACTGAAATTCGGCTACTAAGAATCACATTAGATTATTACGAATTGTAGGCGATTGGTACAACTTAAAATTAGTTTTCGTAGCAAAGTTCGGTTAATTCAACTGAATTGTAGATGTCACATCCAAACTATTCAGAAATATTTAGAAATCGTTGTCCTAACTAAATTTATAAGTTGTTATCATTAATATACACTTTTCAATTCGGTTGGCACTTTATTTCTCTGTGTGTAGTTTTTTATTTATAATGTTTTCTGTCTCTCCTGTAAAAACCAAAAGTGTATACTTACGGCCTTTTAGATTTTAATTGACGATATGTGAATCACATTTATGACTAAAAAAATAATTCTGAACCTCAAACTACGAAAAAAATAATCTTTTTATGTAGACTTTGCAGCGAATCAAATAAACGTGGTTAAATTGAGTAATAGTAAAGGGTTTTCCAATAGGTACTTGACAACTTTGAATTTAATTTGAGAACGCACTATATCACTGATCAACTAACTGTTACTTTCCTTTTTTCAGTAAACTCAACATTTTCATCATGGTAAGGTACAGGAACGAACAATGTATGCAAATTATAAAAATGTATTCAAAGTCGGTGACCGCAACTTTAAGAGCGTTAACTCCAATTTAAGTCGTTATTCTCGCCCTATTAGACAAGCAATAATAAGTTTAGTTCAAAATTTGAGTCTACAAATTTAATGTGTGATGCTGCCGTGCCAGTGAGACAACAGGTTGGTCGAAGTGCCGAAAATATCGCTGCCGAATTTTGCGTAAGGATCTTGGTTTACACCCATACAAGATCAAGCTGACTCAAGAATTGAAGCCGGTGGTCGATGGAAATATCTCAAATGGTTTGCGTTTTATTCCAAAAAAAAGTTGTCAAATCCTTACTGAAAAACCCTTTAGAATAACGTGGGATGTGCTCGTTGGACAAATTGTTTCTATTTGTTTCCTGTTTTATTGTAGATAAATTTGACATTTTTTATGTTTGGAAAAATTTCAGTTTTTAGATACACTTCCCTTTTTAACTTACAGAAGTCGACATTGTGGTGTGATGGTTAGCGCGTTGGACTGTTACACAGATGGTCCCGGGTTCGATGCCCGGTGACGACGACATCAATTTAGAAAAATAATATGTATGAGTTTTCTATCACTTATATGTATCGCTGCACCCACCTTCGGTGTTCCCATAGCACTTAACCCCACCTAAGTAAAATAATGAATCAGAGCTATGAAACAAAAAGCTTCAATAAATTCGCCAACTCTAAATCAGGTGGCGACCAACAACTGTTCTAAGACTTATCATCTCGAGCAATTACAGTGTTGCCATGTGTGAAGCCTATCATCTTTTACCACCTTTCATCTCTCCACGTTAATTAATGGGAAGAATTTCCTTAGTATTGATTTTCTTTAAAAAAAAAAAAAAAAAACCGAATTGAAAAGTATATTTTAATGGTAACAACTAAATTCAGTTAGCACAACGATATTTACATTGCATTTCTGAATATTTTCGGTGTTCCAACTAAAATTCAGTTGAATTAACCGAACTCGGTTGTGAAAACTAATGTTCAGTTGTACCAACCGATTGAAATTCATAACAACCGAATTTGAGTAAAAGTAACCGAAATTAAGTTGGCAAAGAGCTTAATTTTTCTTTGATTTTTTTTACACCATAACTGCTAAGGATACTTAGGTTTATGCGTTTTTTTTTAACCAAATAAGTAATGTACCAACGCCTTAGGCAGATCGCAAAGCGGTTTTTATACCCAAGAACGAGAGAAATTCGAACAGCTGAGTAAATCGTGCAGACCAACTAGCTTCAGGTTGTTTCCTATTAAGAAATTTACCCCACTTACTTGCTGATACATTGGAATAAATAAATAAATTACGAAATATTTTAATTTAAAAGGGCCCTCAAAAAAATTTGATTCCTTAACTGTTCTTATTAAGTTTACTGTTACCACTAGTTACTTTAACTTTAACAAAATCTGATTGATAGTGATTTACAACAATAAAATAAAATACGTTTTGATGGTTTATACGTGGCCTATTCATAAATTGTATTCCCGTCCCGTACTTTATTCGCCATTCAATTTACAACAAAGAGCAGATATTAATAATCCTTATTGATGCAGTGCGCTCAATAACCAATGGACCATATAATTATCATACAAAGTATTAAACAACATTTAAAAGCAGCATGCAATTGTACGTTTATATATCACAAATGTATACGTTTTGTGAGGTAAAGTAATGAAATGAAATTCATTCACTAAAATTCTCTTATCAAAAGGGGCTCATAATAAAACAATACAAGGTGAATCACTACAAAATATCGAAATAATATAGTAAATTCCACAAACATTGTGCTTTGTAATTTAATACGTTATGCTAGTCGGTCGTCATTGGCTTTAGATAACTTAGCATGTGGTGGCTATCAAAGGAGCATAAAGAATTTCTAAGGATTATTATATTATTTTTCTTTTATTTTTGAAATGATAACAAAATTATGCAGTATTCAAAAAGAAACTAATCCTAAGGCTAAAGAGGAATAAAAAGTGAAATATCTAAGAATTGAAATAAAAAGCCATAACATCATTTTATAACACTACTTAACAATTTTCTTAGGTACGCTAAATCTAAATCTGTCAACATTTTTTATCTTATTCGCAGTTTTTAAAATATAGCGGTTTTTATATTTTCATGTTTCACTCCATATTTTCATATATATTTTGCATAATTTTCCAAAAATTTAACCGCAATATCATGAATTTTTTTTAAGAATAGAAATATTCAGAAAATTATCTTTTGTTTGAGTATAATCAAGTCGGTGTTTATTTCAGGATATCTTACTGTTATAGCTAGAAATTTGAAAATTTTGAATGTATAGTTTTATTCTTATACATTTTATGTATGTTTGAAAAATTTATAATTTTATTACTACACAGAGAAAAACAATCTTGGTTAAATCAAATATTATTTCATATTTTAATTACGACGGCCTATCAATAAGTCCGTGACTTTTCGAAATCGATTTCAATGTTAAAAAAGTGGTTTACTGACTTTCATTGTGGTCGCACAAGTACAAATGACGCTGAACGTTCTGGACGGCCAATTGTGGTCAATACACCCTAAAATGTCGAAAAAAGCCACGATTGTTGATGCCATAGGCATTTCATATGGCAGTTTGGTTTCTATTTTAAATGATCAGTTGGGTTTAAGAAAGCTGTCTGCAAGATGGTTGCCGCGTTTACCCTCAATTGACCATAAACGTAATCGTGGCCAATAAGGTGATGGTGACAGTTTTTTGGGATGCACGCGGGATAATCCACATCGATTACCTTCAAAAGGGAAAAATAACAAACGGCGAATATTATGCCAAATGTTTGGACCGATTTAACGAGGATTTAAAAAAAACGATACCATATGACCAAGAAATTTTATGGACCTCGAAAAATCCTATTTTTTTGGAAGGAATACAAATATTGGAGAAACGTTGGACTAAGTGTATTGAGCTAAAAGGAGATTATGTTGAAAAATATCTTTTTTTTTTGCAAAAAAAAAACTGTGATTCATTCAAAAAGTCACGGTCTTATTGATCCGCCCTTGTAGCTCCATTTACCTAAAATGTTTAGCACAGCAGCTTTACTCATTTTTTTTTTTAATAATAGTAAGAAAAACTTGGACGTTTTCTGTAAAACGAAATGAATAAGCCTATAGTCATTTTGGACGCAGTGTTAGTGATGTCCAAAATATTTGTTTTATCAACCTCTTGAGTGCTGATGATAAAAAAAACAAAAAAATGTACAAATGCAGCTAATGTAGCTAATTTTTAAATTGAAATATTTTATGAAAATAAATTAGCCTTGTTATTGTCAAAAAAAACACAATTTTCTCGAAATCCGCAAAAATCAACGCGCTGCTCTGCCCAAGTTTGCCAGAGGATATTTCTACGTATTTTACAGTCATTCTCTATTATGTATTTAGTTCAGTTATTAAATATTAAATATCAATTATTTTGTGGAACAAATTTTTTAAAATTTGAAATTTTAGATTTGAAAAATATTCAAATATTTGACGACATTCTTCCTCTAAGTTCGCATTTTGGTTTGAATTTGAGTTTCTGTTAAATTTGTGTCTAAACATAAAAAATCACTAACTTATGTCGAACTCTTAATATTGACCGATTTGCTTTAAAATTTGAGTTGAGCACTATTGGAGCAGGGGCCAGCCTTCTTTAACTCTAAAATTCGTCAGTCTTTTTTTGCACTTCCCAAATGATTACATTCCAATTAAATGTAATTTAATTTAGATTTCTTTAAAAAAAAAAATCATGAGTTTGAGGTTAAATTTCTTAAAATTAAGCAAAACCATACACAGAAAAAACTAAAAAACGGGTTTATTTATTGAATCAATTAATATTTTAATTGATTTTGTACCTATCACGGCAATTATACTATCAATTAAACCTTTTATTAAAATTAAGAAGGAAAAAAAAAGTTATAAATAACTTCTACAAAAACAAAAACATATGATACTCACAAAAAAAGTGTGTGATCTATACATTGGTATGTATGTTTTTTTGCAATGCAGAGTATGTTTGTGTGTGTGCTTGTTTTGTTTGTTAACTTCAAATGTATTTGGTATTTTATACTAAAAATTTTCTATTTATGCATACAGTGTATGAAAAAATAATATGATTATTGCGTCTAAAATAAAATATGTCTTTATATATTTAAAAGTCAATAAAAATATTTAGTGATTCAATTAAATATTTGTTTTGAAACAAATTAAATTCAATTTAATTAGATATTTTAGGTTGATATTTTTTCTGTGTACTTAAAATGGTGTAAATGATGTAAATATGAAAACTGCAATATTTCAAAAACAGCAAATGATTTTTTTTCCTAGATTTGGCAAATAGGTCTCTTAAAAAAAAAAAGATTTTTGACCGTTGAGTAGTGTAATCATATTAATTTAACCACTATTTTCTACATAAAATGATTTATTCTCCTTTCATTTGGTTTTTCCCAATAATTTTGTTGACAACCTTCCTCCCCCCTTTGAAAAAGTTACACAAGTTTTTACGTAAACATACAACAAATTCTATACAAACATGAAATTGTTTATCAATTATGTGGTTTCAAATTTTCCCAACAGTAACACATTTAGGAATATTCATGAAAATGCAACAAAAACATTTTTCAGATAAATTTTTGTTTAATCAAAATATCATCATTTTATTTGTACTTGTATTTCATTCATTTTCCTGTTTTGTACACAAAAAAATTAAATTCTTTGATCTTGTTTTTCTTATTTTTACTATAGATGAATGATTGACTTCAAAATGAAATGAGTAAATCAACAATATTTTGTGGTAATATTAAATAAACAATTAAACGAAAAATTAAGCAAATAAAAGTTTAATTTTATATTATTTTATGAAATAAAAAACCAACGGGTATTTACACATGAAAGGCTTGTTGTGGTTTGATTATTTGTAAAACAGCAGCAATTAAAATATCATTAAAAGATTACAATTTATTTTCATTAAAATGCTTGTGTTTATTTTTCCATTTTTCTTTTAAATTTTTTGTTTGCTAAATAAATATTTACTCCTTAAATATTCATTGAGAATATTTTTTTAATATTTGCAAATGCCAATCATTTTTAAGAACAACAATGTACTAATTGTTAAACAAATATAAAAATGTATCCATTTATTTAACATTAGTTTTCACAACAAAGTTCAGTTAATGATTTTAAACTGTAACACCCAAAATATTCTGAAATCTAATGTTACTATCGTTGCAGTAACTGAATTTATAAGTTGTTACCATTAACAGACACTTTTCAATTCGGTTGGCACTTTATTTCTCTGTGTGTAATTATAGTTTTGTGAAATTAAGTTGAAATTTTTTGGAAGTTATCCAATGTCTAATGAAAACATTAACGCTTTCACTACCGACTTTTTGTTTGTGGATATATTTCTTATATTTCCTTACATTAAAAAGAAAAGGTTTACATATGTATGTGCCGCTTTCCCCCTCGTGCCTAACAAAAAATGGGACACAAAGTCAAATTTTTTGAAATTCTCATCGCAGTTTTACCACTAAAACATTTGACAAACCAAAAATGCCTTATATTATTTTAGTCTGGTCATTAAATAAAGCTTCTTGCCAAATTTGAAAGTTGTAGCTTTATGAATTTCGTATGCATATGAGTCATTCCACGTCAGACCGTACGATTTTTGCTAAAAATTGACTTTGCTGTCTCCGATATCGTGGACGTTGTGGTGTTATGGTTAGCGCGTTGGACTGTTACACAGATGGTTCCGGGTTCGATTTCCGGTGACGACAACATCAATTTAGCAAAATAATATGTATGAGTTTTCTATCACTTATATGTGTCGCTGCGCCCACCTTCGGTGTTCCCATAACACTTAACCCCATCGAAGTAAAATAACGAATCAGGGCTATGAATAAATAAATAAAAAATTCGCCAACTCTACATCAGGTGGCGAGCAACAAATGTTCTAAGATTTATCATCTCGGGCAATTACAGTGTTGATATGTTTAAAGCCCTTCCTCTTTCACCACCTTTCATCTCTCCAATATGCCCTTTCCAAAGAAAGCAACACATTAATTAATAGGAAGAATTTCCTGACTGTTGCTTCTCTTTAAAAAAAAAAAAAAAAAAAAAAAAAAAAAAAAAAAAACTAGTGAATGGATTTTTAAGTTTATATTAAAGGCTAAATATTTTTTTTGTTTTGTTTTGTTTTTATTTATTTTATTTTTTTTTTTTAATGGGTTGTTTTACTTAATTTCTGTTTTCCACCATCTTCGAAAAAGATATTTTCTTAAAGCTCAATATACTCGTAACATTAATATTCCCTGAAAATTTCAGAATTGTAGTACCACGAAAAATTACATTTTGTATGTGAACATTATATTTTCCAGCGTGTTAACGAAAATGTTAATGCATGCATGTATGCAAAAACACACGCTAACAAATTTCATATTGTTCATGAGCATTTTTTTTTTTTTGATTTTTCTATGTGTCGTTAGAATTTTTTTGTATGTTTTACTTTAAAAAAGCATAAATGAGCAATCACGACCTTTTCGGGAAAAATATACACCATTCTAAAGTGTCCCTATGGGGAATGACTGGTTAAAGAAGGAAGCTGCTTAGTTTCGTTTGTTTTAAACGACATGGCCCTTTTGCGACAGTCTTGTGGTATGCCCATCTTTGGTTAGTCCTGTGGCATGCCACTTTGTGGTTTAAAGCAGGACAAATGACCCCCTCCTATGACAAGCCAATGTTAAAGTTGCCAGTTGTTTACATAGGGTGGGGTTTAGCAGAGGACCGGTCTCTGGCATGAAGGGACCGATCCTGTGGCACTCTCAGGACCGGTCTCATTCCCCATAGGGGTATGACAGACACATCCAGAAAAAAAATAGATATCTAATGTACTATGTATGGTAATTTGTTCATGCAATGGACGATATATTAAGACAAATGGAACCTTTACTAAAACAACATATAAAACTTTGTTGGATGATTGCTATCGAACGAACTTATTGCTCCCCAAAAATAAATAGAGGTGTTCAAAAATAGATTTTTAACAAAATTGGGGTTTGAACAATTTTTTTTTTAACGAAAATTCGTTATTTAAACAGTTGTAGACCATAAACGATATAAAAAATGTTTAGTACTTTTGTGGTTAAAAGTTAAAACAGCGATGGTAGAACTTATTATTAAGCGATAGTAAAACTTTTTTGTATACAAGAAAATGCGGGTCGAGGGATAACATTTTTTTCTCAAATTTCGGATTGTCAAATTTTTCTGTTAACACCATCCTAATAATTATTAATATAGTTATTTAAAAAACAATCATAGAAAAGAACATATGTCATTTTCGTTACGCAATTACAAAGGAGATTCTCCAGATTGGTTCTCTGCGATATTAATGAAATTCGGATATGTGATAGAGAGGAGAGATGCTTATCTTTTTATCTCTACGATCTTATGATTAGAACTTTTAAGAATTTTTGTTATTAAAAAAATGTGTTTTAATTGACTGGCGTTTTGTTAAAGAATTATAGTAACATATTAAATGTAATCAAGGGTATGTATGAGATTTTCAGGCGTGAATAATTGTTTGGAATTGATGAGACTTTTAGCGAAGATCTTTTCAACCTACATTTTAAATATTTCAAATTAGTGAAAACCATGATATACTACATAGGCAATATTGGTATCAAAAATTTTGTTTCCTCGAGTACTTCAACGCTGAATCCAAACTTTATCAATTTCAGATATGTTTCGA
Source organism: Delia radicum (assembly GCA_021234595.1). Taxonomy (NCBI): domain Eukaryota; kingdom Metazoa; phylum Arthropoda; class Insecta; order Diptera; family Anthomyiidae; genus Delia; species Delia radicum. Next base: position 86,845,355 of record CM037854.1, read on the forward strand.
TTCAAAAATTTATTAATTTTGACTCCCACTTTTAGCTATAAAACGTGAGATTGGGGCGCTAAAAAAAGTGTCCCTTAGTTTTTTGTGCATTGAAGTAATGAATTTGTGCATTGAAGTAATGCAGTTCAACAAGAAATAGTACATTGTAACTTTTCATTAAACTAAAGCAGATTTTCATACAGCTTTATAAAAAATATAATTTTATTGATTAAAAGTTTTATTCAATCTATGCAGAAGTTCTATCAAAAACCTAGTTTCATAAAATATAGTTCATTACCTTTAACAACAGATAAAGCATTTATCATAAAAAAATCTCCAATGCAATTACATATGAGGGCGATTCCGAAATTAGACGATGGCGACAGTAGTTTAAAATAAAATGCTTTGAAAAGTGGCTAATTTATGAAACATATGTTTTAAGTTTGAAGGTGCCACGTTATTTGATTTTTTTTTTTTTTTGAGTCATGAAAAATAAAAGATTTCAGTAAATCGTAAACATCGAAAAAATTGGTCACCGTTATGTAATTAAATACTGTCTTTTGAAAGGTCTCAGATCAACTAATTTTAAATACAAGCTAAATGTTCTGGGAGAGTCTGCTCCTTCGGTTACGACTATAAAATATTGAGTGGCAGAGTTTGAACGAGGCCGTATGAGCTTACAAGGTGAACACCGTAGTTGTTGACCAATTCAGGTGTCCACACGTGAAACGGTAAGAATATGCACAAAATGGTATTGGATGATCGTCGGCTGAAGATGCGTGAGCTCACTGAAATTAAAGGCATTTCAAAAGGTGCTATACAATGCATATTGACCAACAGTTTGGAGATGAGAAAGCTGTGCGCAAGATGGGTGCCGCGTGTGCTTACAATAGAACAAAAACAGTGTCGTAGAGATGTTTCAATAGAGTTTTTGGCGATGTTTTATCGTAATAAAGCCGAGTTTTTGCATTGATTCTTAACCAGTGATCTACCACTTCACACCTGAGACAAAGGAACAGTCAAAGCAGTGACTGGAATGCTAAAATCCTGTCCAAAGATGGCGAAGACAGATCCATCTGCAGACAAGGTCATGGCGTCTGTTTTTAGAGATCCGCGTGCGATAATTTTCATTGATTATCTTCAAAAGTAAAAACTCAACGGCTAGTATTATGCTAACTTGTTGCAGCACTTAAGTGATGAACATAAGGGAAAATATTCAACATATGGCGAAAAATAAAGTGTTTTTTTGATCACGCACCTTTTTCGTCAGATTTAGCTCCCTCGGATTATTTTCTATTTCCAAATTTGAAGAAATGGTTTGGTGGTTAAAGATTTGCCAACAATGAAGAGGTGGAGTCTGCGGTTTATGACTATTTTAAGGAGTTAGGCAGTTCTTACTATAAACAAGGTATCGAAGCTATTGAATAACACTGGGAAAATCATCATATCGAGCTAAAAGGCGATTACGTTGAGAAGTAAAGAACATTTTTACCGCATTTATTGTATTTTCTTCGTTAGGTCGGCTAATTTTCCGAACCGCCCTCGAACAGTATCAATATATTAAAAATTGTCATTATACAGATTTTAATATTATTTATTAATAATCATTACTTACAAATAACATCATCTTACCATACCCAATCACTAGCCACTAGGGCTTTCGGCTCGTTGTAACGAAATCAGGTGGGAATCGAACTCACGACACCCGCACTTATAAGCTAACACGCTACCAACTAGCTTACCGTGGCGCATCATATTTTAATAAAACAAATGAATTTTTATCAACTCAACATGTATTGTAATCAAATACCAAATATATGAACTACTGTTTCCGTTTCAGGCTTTCAAATTTATCTTTAATCAATAATTTCATTTTCACAGCCTCAAGGTTATTTTTAGTGAATTTTATTTATTAAAATTTTATTTTCAGTTTAAAATATTAATTAAAAATCACCATTGATTATTTCAGCAAATGATAATAAATTTTATTATGCATTTAAAACCAATTCCATGGTTTTAAATTATATAAAAATACCATAAATTTTGCTATAAACCTGGACAATATTTATAGAGTTAAAACTGCTTTTTTTTGGTAGTAAGGTAAAACAGTTTACATTGTTTTTTTTTCATCTTTTACATTTTGTTATTTAATTTGTTCAGTTTCGTACTTATATTTTTTACATTTGAAGAGTTTTAAATACATATCATGGATGGTAACCGGTTCGATATGTTTATGGGTCAGGGTAATGCTATTTTCTTTTATTTCGGTAACGGTATTTTAGGGGGTAACGATATTTCAGTTACTTCAATAATGTTTTTTTTTTAGCCATAACGGTATTTAAGTTATTTTGGTGAAGCTATTTTAGCAGTGACGGTATTTTCTATTATTTCGGTAACGGTATTTTAGGGTTAAAGATTAAGATGATTCTTAAAAACACAAATATACGAATTTTGGATCCGTCAACACTGGGTTAGATTAAGATTCACAAAAAATAAATTCTGTGGTTATTTTAAAATTTTCGAAAAATTGGTAGTCGCTACCACACTTTGAAAATATTCTCGATTTTCAAAACGCAAATATTCTCATAAAAATTATTTTTTTAAAAATTATTTGTATTATATTTAACCCCCCAGCAAAATTTTTCAGAACAGATTACCATTGAACCTGTTCTACCACCGGTTACATGAAACCGGTTCTAAAACAGGTGCCTAAGGCTTCACTGTCCCAGAACCAATTCTATATCTGGTTCTAGAACCGGTTCCAAAGCAACCTGTTCTAGCCTGGAATTAAAGAACCTATTGTAAATAGAACCTATTGCAGAAAAAATTAGAACCTGTTATAATACAATATAAGTTGTTTTGCAACCTGTGATTTGGATTTAACTATTTTACTGGGCCCGAATACTCAGTCAAAAAATATTTAGTTTATTTATGATTGTGACCCTTAAACACACTAGGCCAAAAAAAATTCAATTTTTTTCAAAGCTCCAATTATGAATAAAAAATTTAAAAATTTAAAAATTGCAAACATAATGGGAATTAAACACATAATGGGAATTAAAAAATAAGAACACTGAAGCTATTCCACAAGCCACTTAGCTAGTGGACCGATTTAATTTTGGGAAAGTCGGCATTTTTGATAACGAAAATATTAAAAATATATATTTTAGGTGAAAGAAACTTATTTTACATTGTATATTGTTTAATTATATCCGAATTACTTACAAGTAGTTCCAAAGTTTATATTAATATTAAATATTTTGAGCATCATTACACATGTCAAAAGGTGCTTCGCGTATGTCTAAATTGTCCCACAAAATAAAATTGATGGTTATACCTGAATTTTGTTTAAACTATCTAACTGAAAATAAGTTTAGTAAAAGTGTTTAAAGCAATAAATCATTCGTATTAAAAAATATTAACCATTGTTGACTGAAGTGCAAAAAGTTCCTATAAAACAATCGAAAACGGATTTTGATCATGAGGTGAGCTTAAATCGGTCAACACGATAAATGGATTGAGGAATGCTATCAGTATTATTTTTTTTTTAACTCATGATGTGTTTAAAGAAAACAGTGAACCCGTTTTCGAATAGTTAACGAGTAGCTCGACCACATCCAGAAGCTTTAGTAGTGAAAATGCACTTTTTGTGCTTTTGAACTAATGTAAAAGGGTAAATATTAAAGAATATTTTTAGCAAAACCCAACTCACTCGGATGAAAATTGTGTCCTGGGGTATCTACTACTCGAGAGAAACTCTATCAGTTCTCCGAAAACTTAAAAAAAGTGGTAATTTTTTTTTTACTTTAGCACTTTACTGAATTGTCTATATTCACAGATAGGCTAATTTAAAATTTTAAAGTGTTTCGGTAAAAGTTGAGCAGTCGACGAATAAATACTCGAAAAACTCTACCGTTTCTATACAAAATTGTAGAAATATGCTATTTTTAAAAGTTTATTGCCATTTTCTCAAAAAAAATTTAAAAGCACAAACTATATATGTTTTAGAGTGGAATGCTTTAGCAGAATCATGAAATATCATGGCAATCCGACAAAGATTGTGGGATAGACCAGCTACTACTCGAAAAAAAACTGGACCACTCTCATACAAATGTGTGAAAATATTCAGGTTTTAAACAATTGTGTGTCATTTTACACACATTTTTTATGAAAATCTTGGTATTTTTTCAAGTCGTTCCATATTCAAAAATTCAAGGAATAGGCGAAAATCTACTCAAAAAGAGCTCGAGAAAACTTAATCACTTTCATACAAATGTGTGAAAACAGGCAGATTTTTTCATAGTAGTTGTTCGCCCACTGCACAATTATCATCGAAGTGCTCTGAATTTTTGTAAACGAAGTTTATCGTTATATGCGAATTTAAAGTAGTCTCAAGTACTTCTGAAAATATTTCTGCAAATTTGCATTATTCTTTAAAATTATATTTTCACAATTTTCATCAGTTTCTTTTGAAATTTTGAATATGGAATCTGTTAATGCATGCGACTTAAAAAATAAAAGTCTGTATGGAAGTGGTCAAGTCCTGTGGAGTTGTTTTCGCACTCAGAGAAAAAATATGGTAGCAAAATATAATTGCAACCACAAAACAAAAATAATGGTTGTTTCAAATAAATTATTATTTTATCAATCATATTTCACCAATAATGCTTTAATTGTGTTGTAGAAATCTCTTTTTTTTTGGTTATGGCCACAACTGAGACTATTTTCTGGGTGATACCTTTTCAAATCTCGATTTAAATTAATAAAAAATAACTTTATTTATAGTTTAAGATTAATGCTATTTTAGATTATTTCGTTACCCGTATTTACAGTGTAACGATGTTTGTATTATTTCGGTAATATTATTTTAAAGATATCGATATTTGAGTCATATGGGTAAAGTGGTTTTACTAATAACGGTATTTTAATTATTTTGGTATTTTAGGGATAACAATAGTCAGTTGACTGGGGGAGGGTTTAAATCGATAACGGTATTTTAGCGCTTTTGCCCGCCATCCCTGAGATATATAAAGACCTGCGGTTATGTTTACAATTATTTAAGCAATTAATTCTCGTATTTCAATTTTATAAAACTTGTAAATAAATGTTCGAATACAACATTTAAATTTATAGTTGATTTTCTTTTCATGACTTAAAAGAGGAGTAACCTTTTAAATACCCATTTAGTTGTTTGGTTATATGGAATGGCAACGTACATATATATTCGTTTATAAATTGACAACTCAATGATATTCAACATTATTGAGGATGCAACGTTTTAAAGATTAACATCTCACTGATGAAGAGATGAGATTTTTTAAATAACATTACAAATTGGCTTGAAATGTTAGTCAAGAAGCACAGAAATGAAATCTTGTAGATGGATTTATCAACTAAAAAAGATTTAGCTACATATAATATGTATGGTATGACATTCTTATATTTGTGTCTGCTAGATAGTTTTTCATATTTTAGACCTACTTGAAAAATAAACTTTGAAGTGGAATATGCAACCAACTTTGCACCATATTGACAATTTGAAAGTTTTAAACGCGAGATATTAATAGAATGTCGCAAAAGTAAACTCTTAAAAATAAGTTAGTAGAAATGTTAGTAAAACGTGTTGTAAATCAGGTGTACTATTTTTCAGCAAATTTTTTGCTATAATTATGTTTTCAGGTAAAATTTTAGTTATACTTATTCAGCACTTAACTGTTTTGAACTAAAGTTTTACTAATACTTAACTAGTGTTTTACTAATTTATTTTGTTTAAAAAAATTGTGCTGACAAGCACATTAATAGTGTGGACGAAAACCAGATTGAAAGATATACGCAGAATGAATTAGATGTCGCGGCATGTCATGATGTAGTAGTGACGAGGAAATGATACTAATAAGTACAACTCTAGTAAGAAATCAAAAAATCAAACACGGAAGCTTTTGTGAATTGAAACAACTTAAATTTGGCGTTGTCGCCGGCTTGTTAAAGTAATTGCCTATTAATTAAATCAAAGACAAAATAAAATAGTTAAATTTAATACAGATTAAATGTGTATTTGTAAACAAAATGTTTATAGAGATTATTATTAATCTAGTGTGGTCAAATTGCTAACAAATATACAATAGGTAGACAGACTAAAGGTAAAGACAAAGATAAACATCTTATGTAGATTTTTACGGTTCAGTTTTTTTATTGCAAAAAAAGGTTGTATATGCCATATTCTGTTATTTTTTCGCTTCGTTTCTAAAATTATTTGCGGTATTTGCGTTTCTTTAAAAGATAGCATCATTTAGGCAACCATTGCTGTAAGTAGTTGGAAGTTAATTTTGTTTATGTTGTATATAATTATTTCTACTTTTGTTTAGATATTACATTCATTCATGTCGATTTGGGAGTATGAACGTTTTTATATTTTGTAACGTATTTGTAAAATAGTCACAAAAATAAGTTTTATGATTGCCATCAAATAAATTAAATAAAGTATAATTTTTCTACGAATTTTTTGAGTTTTCTTCAGTCTACTAATATTTAGAAAAAACTTTATTATTTTTTAGCAAGGGTTTTTGAATTTCTAATCCACTAAATGTCGGCAAAACTTTTGCTGAATCTACTAATTTTGTTGCTAAAAAATCAGCTCGCTGATTTTCAGAAAAGATTTTACTGACATTAATATTTTGTTACTAGCACCCTCCTAATTAAAAGTTTGCTGACTCGCCAAAATATTTTGCTGATTTTACTATCTACTTTTTTGAGTGTGATTTTAAAATATTTGTTGTAATGATGACCACAATGTATAAGGGGAGCACGTGGGTGTGCTAATTTTGGGCATATTGTTTTTTATAAAAAAATATCAAATTTAATTCAACACTCTAGAAAATTTTTGCATTATTACTACAATAAAAAAAAAAGTTTTTGTTTATTTGAAAATAGACATTTTCAAATATTTTAATATTGACAAACCGACTACAATTTGCAAGAATTTCTTTTATTTGAAGTGTAAAAAAAAGCTGATAAATTTACTTTTACGATTAAATGGAAAATCTTTTTGCAAAATTTCAGTACAAGTGATTGCCTTGTAGTTATTTAAAATTCTCATACTCAACATTTTTCATTCTGAAGGGTATATTATTTGCACTTTACAACTTAGAACAACCAGTCTTATAATATAAACTCACTATACTTGGATAAATTCGTACTATCTGTGCTGATGCTGTGCCACCAATACCTAAAAAGTTATACGGCGGTACAATTTTTTTTTTGTCACCGATGTATTACATTTCTGTAAACGTCATTTGGTAGCTAGGTTAGGTAGGTCGAAAAGAGGATTCGGAGAAGTTAAATGCTTTCCTAATCCGACTCAAGTCCCTGAGGACTTACACTTAAGCCAGAATGTCGGCTTGTTGTGCGCTCTAAACATCGGTCCTATGTCACATTCCTACCCCAGGAACTCCGTCGCACTGACGAAATTCCTCAACTTCTTCCATCGTATACCCCTAAGGTCCCCATGTAGATATTGGGTCACTGGATAGTATTTTGGTAGGTAATAGATCCAAATAAAGCTAGCCAAAAAATTCGGTCAAACTATTGCTAATTGTGTACCACTGTTTTTTAATTTTAGAAAATATGATTTTTATTTGTTTTTTATCAAATCGTTACTACTACACTCAAAAAAATAAGTTAGTAGAAAAGTTAGTAAAACGTCTTGTAAATCAGGTATACTATTTTTAGCAAAATTTTTTGCTAAAATCGTGTTTTCAGCTAAAATTTTTGTTATACTTATTCAGCACTTAATTGTTTTATACTAATGCTTTACTAATATACTAATGTTTTACTAATTAATTTTGCTAAAAAAAAATTGTGCTGATAAGCACATTAATAGTGTGGACGGCAACCAGATTGAAAGATATACGCAGAATGAAGTAGATGTCGCGGCATGTCAAGATGTAGTAGAGAAGAGGAAAATGATACTAAAAAGTACAACTCTAATAAGACATATAAAAAAATCAACAATGGAAGTTTTTGTATCTCTTTTTCAAACATAAAACAAAATTGAGGATTAAAACAACTTAAATTTTGCATTGTCACCGGCTTGTGAAAATAATTGTCTATTAATTAAATAAAAGACAAAATAAAATATTTATTTATTTAAACTTTTATATTATATATAACTTATAGAATAATAATAGTGTGGTCAAATTGCAAACAACCATATACAGAAATGTAGACAGAGTAAAGCGAAAGACAAAGACAGGTAGATTTTTATGGTTCCTTTTTCTTATTGCAAAAAGGGTTGTTTTTTCGTTTGGTTTGTTTTTGTTTATTTTTTCGTTTCGTTTCTATAATTATCTTCGGCAGAAACCGTCATTTAAACGATAGCATCATTTAGACAACCATTGATGTAAGTAATTGAAAGAAAATTTTTGTTATGTTATATATATTTATTTCTATATATTTTCAGATATTAAATTAATTCATGTCGTCAATGTGGGATTATGAAAATTATTATATTTCGTTATTATAGTAAATTATTTTTAAAAGAATCACAAAAATATGTTTTATGATTTTCAGCAAATAAATTAACTAAATTACAATTTTTCTACAAATTTTTTGCGTTTTTTTCAGTCTACTAAAATTCAGCAAAAAATTTATTAATTTTTACCAACGCTTTTTTATTTCTAATCTACTAAGTGTTAGCAAAACTTTTGCTGAATCTACAAATTTTGTTACTAAAAATCAGCTCGCTGATTTTCAGCAAAAGATTTTGCTGACATTAGCAACTTTTTTGCAAGCATCCTCCTGACTAAAATTTTGCTGACTTTACAAACTTTTTTTTTGAGTGTAGTAAGCTATTATAGATAATAGCCTGCGCTCTTTTTTTCTACGTTGGTAGAATTGTAGTTTTTAAATAATTGTATGTGGTAAGCTACTATATTTTTTGTTAAATTTCATATTTAGTGGAATAGAACTTCTAGGGAACAAAAGAGAAAAGGAAAAGTGAACCACGTGGAGAAATGTAAAAGTTTCCTCATTACTCAATATATATTTTTGAACCCGTGATGACCCGCGTGTAGAACACGTTTTATTTTAATGAAATTACTCAAAAAAAAATAAAAATTTTAAATTACGGTAATTTATGCTGCCCTATAAGTATGCAATGGTATGTTAAATTTTTGATTTAGGTATTTATAGCATAATCTTTTATAACACGCAAGTACTATTTCACCGATTATTTGTTAAATAAAAAATAGTGACTTTCCGATAATTTGTTATATAATGCATTATTTTAAAAAATAATGCAATTACTGAATAAAATGTAAATACAAAATTTCTAAAAACAAAATTTTTAATATTTTGCCTCAAAGTATTGAACATTTTTTTTTAAATTTCCCGCCTTTGAACTTTTTTTAGACGATTTAATTCAAATACTGCACAAAACTTATTTATGAAATTAATCTGTATACGCCAATATTAGTACAATTTTATCATGTCAATTTTGTCGTAAAAAACGCCTACTTAAACACAAGTATTTACAACCAAAAATAAATGAGAATTTAGCCTTAATTTAAAAATTGTCTACAAAATGTCACATTTAAGAATTATCTCAGCACTAAGCATTTGTATGTATGAATGCTATTTTCTTATTAGAACTTCTTCAATATCTTTCCAACATGGGGTCTTCTTAATATAAAACGAAAATAACGAATAAGTAGTTTCCATTTTATATACGAATTAATCCTTTGACATTTGGTGCACAAAACTTTTATTTTATTTTTACCTTGGCTTGTAGCCAAGGAATTAAACTGAATATATTTGGTTATAATATGTTCAATTTGTATGTGTGATTTTTCTTCATTGAAGACAAGTGTTGGCTTGAAAATTGCATTATTTGAAATTTCCTTGCAGTTTTTTTTTTCTTTCTTTCTTTTAACTGCAAATATCTATGACATGCGTCGCGACAAGTAGGGGAGTTGTATTATATATGTAGACACTATACATTCAAGCAATTATAACTACCCGATTAAAAAAAAATTAATATGATGCAACAAAGAAATTTATCAAATTGGATATACACTCAAATAAAAAAGTTAGTAAAGTCAGCAAAAAATTTTACTGAGTCAGCAACATTTTAGTCAGGAGGGTGTTTGCAAAAAAATTGCTAATGTCAGCAAAATATTTTGCTGAAAATCATCGAACTGATTTTTAGCATTAAAATTAGTAGATGCAGCAAAAGTTTTGCTAACACTTAGTAGATTAGAAATTAAAAAACCTTTCCTAAAAATTAATAAAATTTTTGCTGAATATTAGTAGACTGAAAAAAACTAAAAAAAATTAGTAGATGCAGCAAAAGTTTTGCTAACACTTAGTAGATTAGAAATTAAAAAACCTTTCCTAAAAATTAATAAAATTTTTGCTGAATATTAGTAGACTGAAAAAAACTAAAAAAAATTGTAGAAAAACTATACTTTATTTAATTTATTTGCTGAAAATCATAATTTTGATTCTTTTTAAAATAATTTCACTACGTTACAAAATATAAAAATTTTTTTGGAAAAATTAACTGCCCTGACAGATGATGTCGATGCACTAAACAACAGAACAAATTGCTAAAAGAAGAAGTCGAGGTTCTCAAGTAGAACAATGTCAAGATCGTAAAAGAATTAGCTTTCTAGAAGATCATATTAAAAGTAAAAATTTATTATTTAAAGGCTTAGAAGTAAACAGTTCCCTAAATGATGCAGTTAGCAAAGTTTGTGTTGAGAAATTAAAACTAGATTCAACCCCTATAATAAAATCAACCAGGAAAATTTTTGAACGTGACGGAAAGATGAGTGTTTGTATCAGAATTCGATTCGTTACAAATCGTAAATGATGTTTTACAACAAACGAAAAAACTAAGTGGAACTTCAATATATATAGAGAAGGATCTAAACATAGAGAAGCAACAAGATAAGAAAGCTTTACTACAGTTAAAAAAAGAGATTAAAGCAGTTAGTACTATCCATAAAGTTAAAGTTACAAATGACAGCATTAAAATTGGCAACAACTGGATGAAATGGGATCAAAATAAAAACCTAGTTAGTGGCAGTGTAGGAGCAGAGGTCATATTTAAGGAGTTATATACTAACTGTTATACTAAGTTTAATATAAATTACAATGTATTATTAAATAACATAATGTCAAAAAACTAATATTTTCAACAACGTTTATAAATATCATAGCTTATAATATTAATGGTTTAGGTAATAAATGTCTGTTTTCAGAATTCTTGAGTATGTGTGTAGCTGTGATGTTTTTGCCTTATTCGAAACGCATGTGAAGGAAGAAAATACAGAAAAATGGAGAAAATACTTTAAGAATTTTGATATATTTTGGAAACCTGCTAGCAGAATAAACTCACGTGGCCGGGCTATAGCAGGATGTGTATACGGTGTAAATAGAAATTTGTCAAAAATTGGTATTAAACACTCTTTCCAGGTTATTAATGACACAGTTGTACTAAAAATGCAGAAAAACGAAATAAAATTTTCTATTATCCCGTTATATATCAGAGGATCTGACTGGATTAATGAGTTTAGTGCCTTAAAAACTTTTTTCACAAACAATATAGAATCTGATGCAATATTAGTTGGTGACATGAACGTACGTATTGGTACTATACAGCAGGATATAACTGAAGTTCATAAATCGAAATTTATAGCAGGTTTAGAAGAGAGAAAATCAGAAGATGCAATTGTAAATGCTAAAGGCAAACAGTTAATTGAATTTTTTAATGATTATGGATTGGTGGTACTGAATGGCTATACAACTGGCGATGATCAAGGCTCATATACGTATTTAAGCACTTTAGGCAATTCTGTCAATGACATCTGCGCAATATCACGGGAAGCTTTGCAGTATGTTAAAAAATTTCAAATTGAAACAAAGGTATGGTCAGACCATCTGCCATTAAATTAACGTTGGGTTTTGATGGTTTGTGTGAAAATGTGGAAACTATGAATTTGTTACCAAAATTTAAATGGATTGATGCTGAAAAGGAAAGATACAACAAAAACTTAAATACAAACCTAAGGTCACAAATTAGACAAGGAAATTTTCTGAGCTTAGAAAAATTAGTAAATATAATAAAGATTTCTTTACCAAATCAAAAACCAAGTTCAAACAAAATTATATTTAAAAACAGATGGTTTAACTACAAATGCTTAAAAGCTAGAAAAGTTTCTTTTGAACTTCTTAATGTATTCCGAAAATCAAAAAGCTTACAGGATAAGGAAAAATATCACGCAGCAAAACGTCGTTATGTCATCGAATGTAGAAACCAAAAACAAAAACACTTTATAATGCTCAACAACAGAATAAATAAAACAAAAGATTCTAAAAACTGGTGGAAGCTAGCTAAGGAAATTAGAGGTGATTGCTTTGTAGTGGGTACAAATATATCAGCAGCAAATTTTAAGGAGTATTTTCAAAGTCTTCTAAATCAACAACAAATTACAAGTGATATACACTATGCTTCAATGTTGCACATAGATGATGACCTGGACAAAGATATAACAGTAGATGAAATTAGAAAAGTTCTACAATCAACCAAACCCAATAAAGCACCAGGATCTGATAGAGTCCCTTATGAAATGTTTAAAAATGCATCTATAGAATTCTTAAATGAATTAGTCAAAACTTTTAACATCATTTTTGAAACAGGCATAGTGGGAGAAGAGTTTGTTGAAAGTATAGTGTTTCCAATACCCAAAAAAGGTGATTTGAACAACCCTGTAACTACAGGGGAATCTCGTTCATGAATTGTGTGGCAAAGGTGCTAATGGGAACCCTACATTCAAGATTAATGAATTGGGTTGAGAAACATAGCATCCTTAATGAATTCCAATCTGGATTTAGACCACAATATTCAACAGTCGACAACATATTCAATTTAGCGTCAATTGTTCATTGGAACTTTAAAGAAAAGAAAAAAACATATGCCTTCTTTGTGGACTTCAAAGCTGCTTTTGATAAAGTCCCAAGATGTGCTCTTATATACAAACTGCAAGCAATGGGAATTTCGACTAAAGTCGTTAACTTGATAAAAAATATATATAGTCACACGAAATCTGCTGTATGGACCGGTAACGAAATATCGGAATACTTTGATACTTATGTTGGTGTTAAGCAGGGCTGCCTTTTGTCTCCTCTGCTTTTTACCCTTTATCTAAATGATCTTCATGAGCATTTAGGTGGCGGTTTTAAATATAGGAGATGTAAATGTGCGTTTGTTACTTTATGCAGATGACATTGTTTTGTTGGCAGATGATATAAAGGTTATGCAAAGAGTGGTTAACAATTTGGAAGTATATTGTGATCAGTGGAATATGGAAATAAATATGATGAAGTCGCAGATTATGATTTTCAGAAACGGTGGTCGACTGGCTGCCCGTGATAGAATTATATACAAAAATCAATTCATAGAAATTGTGAACGAATATAATTACTTAGGTGTTATTCTAACACCAAAAATGGTTTTCAAAAACATCTTGAAAAAAGGAACAAATCAGCAAAAAATAGCATCAATTCCACATGGAGTAGTTTTCTTAATAAAATGATATAAGCCTAGAAACAAAATGGAAACTTTTTCAATCTGTGTGTCGATCTGTACAGGCGTATGCAGCGCAGATCTGGGGATGTTGGTTATTTGATGAAGTAGATGCCTTGCAGAGATACTTTTTAAAAAGAATTTTCAAACTTCCTATGTTTACACCAAATTATTCTATTATGTTAGAAACAAATGCAGATGCTAGTTATTTCTACACGTTAAACCTTCACATGAATTACGTATACAAAACTATTTATCAATATAAACAAAACAGACTTCCGCACAAATTATCAGTAATCATGTTAACAAATAATATATTTTGGGCAGATCAAATGAATAAACTCGGAAATGAATTTAATATACGCATCGAAAATGATATTTCGGCAGAAGAATGGCTTAGTCGAGGAACAGTTTTGATTCAACAACTTAAAACCAAGAATATTGTACAAATGCAGGAGACAGCCCTGAACAGCAGATCACGATTCTACAAATATCTTGATTATAGTAGAGGTGTTAACTACATTGAAAATAATAGAAATTTAACTCAAATCTCAACAATATTTAAAACCAGGTGTGATATTCTACCTCTAAACGGAAACAACTTTGATAATACGCAAACTAAAACATGCAGCCTTTGTAATACGAGAGAAGACGAAACTTTGGTCCACTTTATGGCAAAATGTCCCATACTCAGGGAATTCAGAATACGGCATTTAGAAAAAGATTATGTTAATGAACAAGAATTAATAAATATTTTAAATGGAGAAATACCAAATGGTTGGAAAAAATTATATAATTATGTTAATACGGCATTAAAATACAGAAATATGATAATAAATGAATTTATATAAATTATGTTTAAAATTACACAAATTGTTAAAATAATGGATATATAACAGACGACTTTATGTCATTGTTATTAATTATCTTTTTGTTCTTTGTTTATGATAATATATATGATTAAATAAAGAATTACAATACAATATAAAAATTTTGATACTCCCAAATTGACGGCATGAATTAATGTAATATCTAAAAACAATACAAATAATTATATATATCATAAACGAAATTATCTTTGAACTACTTACATCAATTATTGTCTAAATGATGATATCTTTTAAAGGAACGCAAATGCCGAAGCGAATTATAGAAACGAAACGAAAAAAATATCAAAATATAACATATACAACCCTTTTTTGCAATAAGATAAAGGAAACAGAAAAATCTACTTAAGATGTTTTTGTCTTTTGCTTTAGTCTGTCTACTTATTGCATATTGTTTGCAATTTGATCACACAAGATTATTAATATACATAAACATTTAGTTTACATATACACATTTAACCTTCATTAAATTATTTTGTCTTTTATTTGATTAATACACAATTACTTTTACAAGCCGGTGATGACGCAAAATTTAAGTTGTTTTAATCCACAATTTTGTTTTATTTATGAAAAAACAGATACAAAAATATTCCATGGTGGATTTTTCTTATATTATGTCTTACTAGAGTTGTACTTTTTAGTATAATTTTCCATTATTACATTGAGTATGATATAATATGAAACGATTCAGCCGAGTGAAAATAATTTTTTTTTAATGAATATGGTCCGATTATTAAGAGAATAATTTAAATTAAGCGTGCAGTTAAATTTTAATTGTTTTTTATAATGGTATAGAACTTTGAAATGGAGTAAAACAAAGATGAATTTTTTAAATTGACATGAAATTTACTTTATTCGAAAGATAATCTTCTGGCATTATAATTTAAATATGACTTCTGGCATATGAAAGCCACGGCTGGCTTGGACATAGTCTAATCTCGAGGTCCAATTTTTGATGACTTTTTTCCAACATTTGTGTCCGAATATTGACAATAACGCGGCGTATGTTGTCCTCCAAGTGGTCAATCTTTCGGGCTTATCCCCACAGAAAATAGCCTAGCGGCGTTAAGTCGCATGATCTTGGAGGCCAAAACGTCCGTAACGTGACACTATACAGTTTCCAAACGTTTCCTTCAATAAATCAATTGTGGTACGAGCTGTGTGACATGTTGCGCCGCCTTGTTGAAACCACAGCTCCTGCACATCATGGTTGTTCAATTGATGAAGGAAAAAAGTTAATAATCATGGCTCTATAGCGGTCAGCATTGAATGTAAATTTCTGACCAGCATCGTTTTTAAAGAAGTACAGACCAAAGACCAAACAGTCAGTTTTTCTGGATGTAACGGTGTCTCAACATACACTTGAGGAGTATCATCACTCCAAATAAGGCAGTTTTGTTAATTGAAGTATCGGGATTAACGGCAATCTTGTTTTGGGCCCATTCACCGAATCTGCGCCTTGCTAGGTGATCGTGTGGCTTAAATTGTTGCACGAGTTGAAATTTGCAAGCACACAAACCAAGATCTTTCCGCAAAATCTTACATAACGTGGATGGCCATATATCCAATTATTGTGCACGATGGAGGATAGACTGATTGGGGTCTTCCTCTGCGCTACGCTCTACATCAGCAATTAATTCTTCTGTACGCACTGTACGACGTCTCTACGGATGCATATTATCATTTAGAGTAACGTGGTGCGAAAACGTTACATAGTTAATTCAATTAATTGCTCTGATGGACGATTATGTTGACCGTAAAATGGACGTATTGCACGATACGTATTTCGAACAGAACCATGACTTTCAAAATAAATTTGCCCAATTTGGAAGCGTTGTTCAGGCGTCAGCCTATGCACGTTGAAATGCCAACCACTTTAAACATAAATCACTTGACAGCTGACAAAATGGCCCCAGTTAAAAAAGTGTTGCCAACATAAAGTTCTATACCTGTATAAAAAACACATTTTATATGCTTAACAATCAAAATGTTTATGTCAAACTAAAAATGTTGTAGTTTGATATTTTATATTGTGGTGTTTATTTAAGAAAATTTCAATAGATATTTTTAATGAATTATTATAATATTATGATATCAAAGTTTTGAGTACGAGGGTTATAGATTTCAAAACAAAAACGTCACTTTTACGCAACTTAAAAAAATTAGATTTTTTACGTCGGGCAATATGGTAAGATACAATTAAATATGCCGTTTTTTCGAAGAATTACAGTGGCGTGTGAAATTGTATCTAACTACGCATGATGTCATACTTAACTATATTAAATTTTACGAAACATCATAACATTACATAATATTGTATAATATTATTTTTACTCGGGTAAAGTTTTATTGGTTTTATTTGTTGACTATTTATATGAGTTTTTTTTCGTCCAAGGATTCAGAAAAGTTTTTAAAACTATTTTTCTAAGAATAATAAGGGGTGGTTTGGTTTGGTTGATACAGATTTAACTATCAGTTTAAAAAATTAAATAAGGATATAAGTTGATTCAAAACAAAAGTTATAAATTGTTGAAATATGTCTTAAAAAGTAGTTTACATTTTTGTAACTAAAAATAATATTAACAATTTAACTTTCTAATATAATGTAATTAATAATAAAAAGATTTATTTCAAAAGTTATCACGCCAAAAACAAGGTCTTTGTTGTACGTATTAAAAAGGATTTGTTGTTTTTACAATAAATCCCTTTTTTAATGCCATAATAATATAAATTGTATAAATTTTCATTGTTAACTAATTTGCTTACATTTGTCATTGTTTTAAACATTCTCAACTAATTATGGTTAAAGTGAGATAACAAATTACAAAATGTATTTATACCCTACATCAATCTGTGGCAGAGGGTATTAGAAGTTTTGGCTCATGGTTTGATTCCACTGAAGCTCTCGATTGTAATTTTTCGTTATTTAACACAAATAACTAAATTTATAAAAAATATTTCCCAATGGCAGAATTAGATTTGTTTTTTGAAAACATTAACCCATGGCGAGTTTGGATCTAAAATGGCTTCTTTTTGAAAATACTATATTTTTATTAAAAATGCACAAACCCCAAAATTTCGAGAAAATTAAACTTTAAATTTATTTGTGTACTAACCCTAGAACACTACATTATTTTTTATACGTTAACACAACTCATTAGTCTAATCGACTAATGATTTTCTCGATATCTAAAAGGTTTTTTTTATAAAGGTCTAGAATTTTAAGTTGTCAACACTTTTTTAATTGGCGGCCATTTTGTCAGCTGTTAAGTGATTTATATTAAGTTTGGTTTGGCATTTCAACATGAATAGACTGACGCCTAAACAACGCTTCCAAGTTGTGCAAATTAATTTTGAAAATCATGAAATACGTACCGCGCACTACGTCTATATTACGGTCAACATAATAGTCCATCAGAGCAATTAATTCGATTAACTGTGGAACGTTTTCTTAACACGTTTACTCTAAATGATAATATACATCCACATAGACGTCGTACAGTGCGTATAGAAGAAGTCATTGCTGCTGCAGAGCGTAGCGTAGAGAAAGACCCCAATCAGGCTATCCGCCATCGTGCACAGGAATTGAGTCATGATAATTGATTTCTTCGTTCATCAATTGAACAACCATGATGTGCAGGAGCTGTGGTTTCAACAAGAAGGCGGAACATGTCACACAGCTCGTGCCACAATTAATTTATTGAAAGAAATGTTTGGTAACCGCAAAGATTCACGTTTCGGACCCGTAAATTGACCTCCAAGATCGTGCAATTTAACACCGCTGGACTATTTTCTGTGGGGATATGTGAAGTCGTTAGTCTACACCGATAAGCCCGAAACGATTAACCACTTGGAGGACAACATACGCCGCGTTATTGCCAATATGCGTCCACAAATGTAGGAAAAAGTCATCGAAAATTGGACCTCCAGATTAGGCTACGTCCGAGCCAGAGGTGGATTATCTTTCGCATAAAGTAAATTTCATTTCAATTAAAAAATTCATCTTTGCTTTATTCCATTTCAAAGTTCTATACATTTATAAAAAAAACACCCTTTATATATGAACCATTAACGAATCTAATAATTGTTGATATTTCGCTCCGTTTACAACAAGAAAACACCGACAAGAGAGGTGACTTCCAAAATGTAAGTGCTGTTAGTCGAACCGACAAACATTTGTGTTCTATGGTTAAATATACTCAATTATTCAGATATTCTCAATATTCAGATATGGAATTCTAACTTCATAGGATATCATTATTCCACTTTAGACAGAAATCAAAAATGATTCACGAATTTGATAGAAATGCAAAAACGTGTTCTTTTTATTCATTTTAAATATTTTAAAATACTTAATTTACAGAAGTCGATTGTTATTTATATATATACAGTGGGGGGCACTCGTGAGTACATGCAATCCCCTTGTACACCTAAAGATTTAGGACGAAAAAGGGAAAAAGGAATAACTCTCCGACATCAGATGTTCTATCACATTATCAGTGCGCTATGCCTCAAATAGTTTTAAAGTACACCGTTTGCTTAGCACTATTCCTAAAACTCAATTCCATTAAACGGCGCAAAAAATTCTATGGAAAAAACTGCGAAAGTATAAGAATCTGAAAATGTTGACTTCACTTGTAAACCACAATAAAACTTTTCACCCAGCAGCGATATGGAAATTACTTTTCGGTGAGTTTTCTCCCTAGTCTAGTGACTCCATTTAATATTGATTTAGAAAATAAAATAAATGAATAAACTCTTGTAAGTTTCAATTCATTTTTTGACTAATATTTAGGTGAAGACATTGCAACTTGAAATATTTTATGTCATAGTTTATAAGTACATATACTCTACCTAAGCCAGTCCAACTTTCCTCTTAATTGAAAAAAACCCTGATAAATACGAGGCATCTTAAGTAAGTTTCAACAGTTGTCGAATATTTTTGAAATTAATCATATGAACAATTATTTCTTTTAAGTTAACCGATTTTTTAAATCTGGATTAAAAACCTAAGTTTTTGTCCATGATGATTTAATTTGTATGGGTATATAACGGGCTGTGTCTACCGACTATAGTTTTTTAATTGTAATTTTTTTTTGTTAATCTAGAGAAAATTAAATAACAACATGATAATGTTTTTACTGGAAAACGATAGATAACAATTACAAAATGTAAAACAAATAGAAATACAACTAAAATTATAAGAGTATTATATAAAACATAATTAAAATGATAATATAAATAAGAGTTTTTGAAAGGATGATAGTAAAATATATCTTTCATTTACTTTAAGACTGTTGTAAATCAAAAAACGTTGTTTAATGATGCAGATCATGCTTCATATTGTGTAAAAATTTCACATTAATATCGCGTATAATTATTGAGTTAGAGCAGAATATATTTTATTTTTTTCCGGAAAGTGGGTGCAAAGAGTATATAATTTATAGAGAATTTGTGCTACTCACGGGTCTCTAGATTATTAGCGAATTAAAAACCACATTAATAAAAACGTGACCAAATAAATAGACAGAAGTTCGAGTAAGGCAGATATGGATGGAAAACTTTAAACGCGTCTTTCTGCAAAATCGTGTTTTTTGAGTTATGTCAGTCTTTTAGTAAATGAGCGATATGATATATGAAAAAAAAGAAATTAATTAATAATACATTTCGGAAAATTTAATTTTGTTCATTAAATTTTCTTTACTCTTTTGGTTAATATTACATCATTATCATGAACATTGAATTACACATAATCCCAGGTAGAAATTTGGGATGGTACAAAAACGAAGAGTTTTCAAAACGTTTGTTTTTGATGGTACTAAAATAAAAGCGTTTCCAAAGCGATAATTGCAAATAATACGAAAAAAAGCATTTAAAAAACATTATTTTGGATTGCTATTCGAACGATCGGACAAAGTATTTTAGGAATACTTTTTTATACAAAACTTACAAATATTTGTGAAATAAAAACACTGTAAAAACATTGGTTCAAAGCGTTTTTCCAACGTTTGTAAAAAGTACTTTAGAAGTTCTTATCGTACAAAATTTACAACGGTTTATAAAATAAAACCAATGTAAAACCATTGCGTTAAAGCGTTTTTTCTAACATTTGCCAATAGTACTTTAGAAATACTTTTTTTTTTACAAAATATTTTACTGATTAAAAAACAACACTGTCATAAGGGGTCTATCTATATGCGAACTCGGTTTCTTATGCAATTTTTTTATATGCTTTTCTCTTCATGAACCGAGTTCAATAAATCACTCAATATGGCCAGCCCATAATGTAGCGACTCTATAAAGTGTATAGTCCTTGTATATCTTTTATAAAGCACTATATTTTGAGGACAGATAAAGCAATATTTTAGAGGACTTTTTCAAAACTTAATAAAACGCTAGTTAAACTATTTAAAATTACAATGTTTTGTTACTTTATTTATATTATTTTAATCATATTTTACATGTTTCATTATTTGTGGTATTTATGAACAATTTATAAAGATCTTTATAATTTGTCTTTCGAGCGTTTTGACAATGTTCAAAATTACAACCCTCAAAGCGGTTATCATTTGGGTCGTTTTCATAACGCTTAATAACTGTAAGCCAAAATGTTCTGCAAATACTTATTTAACGATTGAAAAAGCATTTCAAAAATTTTGTTTTGCAATGTTTTGAGAACGTTATAAAATACCATCCTCAGACCGTAAATTTGGGTTATCATTTTGCACATTCTCAAAACGCTTTAAATTTGTAATTTGGTATGTTCTGAAAACGCTTGTACCATCATGAAAAATGCTTTTAAAACGTTTTAAAGATTGTATTTTTCTACCTGGGATGTTTAATAGTTAACACTATCCAAATACTTATTAAATATTTAACAAAACATCAATGAACCACAATAAATCTGTGAATTACAACATCTGCAATAACATTTCCATACATGCCAAATAGAGTTAAAAAATAAAATACAGTGAGAGTGTTTTATGCAAGTATGACTTTATAGAATTTTTGATAACCTACGCAATGCTTTTGCAAACGGCAAATTTCATATAAAAAGTTTTTTTTTACCAAACATCTTTTGCAATTAACTTGCGTAACAAATATAAAATGTTAAAAATTGCTTTTTCAAAGTAACACAGCCCCAAAAATATCAGCACAACTAAATGGTATTAATGAGCAGGTATCTACTTTCGTGCACTAAAAAACCGAAAATATGCGCTTAAAATATGCAGTTAATAGGTCAAACTATGGCTTAAAATATGCATAAAAAATCATAAAATATGAACTTAAAATCCAAAAAAACGCTTTAAAAATCCAAAAAGGCACTTCAAATTTTTGGATTTTTAAAATGGATTTAGAACTCGTGTTAGTTGGTTTTTAATGGAAATCTATTATAAATGTCAAACAAATGACATCTACATAGAGAAAATTTCTTGGATGATTTTTAGTGAAATTTGTTCACTAATCTAATTAAGTTTTCTTCACAATGTGAATGAAAACTTTCTTTAACTTCATAAAAACCTTCATAGTTTTAATAAAACTATTTTAATGAAACTGGTATGAAATTTTAAATAAACAATATGAAATTTTGATTATGTTTTTTGAAAAACTGGATTAATTAAGTGAAAAGGTTCAATGGACGAGTTACAATGACAATTTATATATCCAATGCAAAATTCATTGATATCATGCAGATAATTCGCTCAGTGTAGATGCTATATGGGTTTCAAATGCTTTCTTTTATTTATAATTAATTAAAACTTAACATTAATTTTTACAAACTACACAGAGAGTCAACATTTCTACGTTTTTATAGATTTGCACTTTATATTGTCCGATGGTGTATATTGGTTCAACGATAGGAAGCTATAAGCCACTAATAACACAAATTTTGGGTGATCGCCGTCCGCTTCAATGGTTTTAATGCGAAATGAAAGTTGACTATAAGATAAACAAAACGTCTAAAGGGTTTTGCAACGTGAGTTCGAATTACATTTGTATGGCCTCTTGGAATAGGTAAATTTGACAATTTTTTCCTATATGAGCGAAAACCAAAATAAAATAATACATTATTTATTGAAATGCAATTGTGTGTACTTATTGTTCCATTGAACCCAATGTCGAAAACTATGCTATTTCATATGTTTCAAAAAAAGTAAAAGAAATCATCAATTTAGACAAACACTAAAAAGAAAAAGTCAGTAAAGTCAGCAACATTTTCGCTGTGAGGACCCTTGCAGAAAAATTGCTAATACAATCAAAAGAAAATAGTTAAATTCAGAAAAAGTTTTGCTGAATTTACAACTTTATTTTGTTGATATTGCAATTTTTCTGCAGGGATCCTCCCAGTAGAAATGTTGCCTACTTTACGGACTTTTTTTTGAGAAAACATTTATTTCCTTTTTGGAAACAATCTTCAAGAATTTAAGATGAAATGCATCTGAATGTCTATTGAAAGTATAATTAATTTTCGGAAGTTATTCTTATTATTATTTATATAATATACCCAGCAAAATTTTTTAGAACATATTACCTCAGAACCTGTTCTTGAACCACTTATTTTACCACCGGTTACACGGAACCGATTCTAGAACAGGTTCATGGGAGTCAAAATGAAAGGTGTCACTGTCACTGTCACTGTCCCAGAACCAGTTCTGTAACTGGTTCTAGAACCGGTTCCAAAGCAACCTGTTCTTGTTTGGAGGTAAAGAACCTATTGCAAATAGGACAAGCTCCATATAAAAAGAACCAGTTGCAGAACAGAAATTAGAACCGGTTATAATACAGTATAAGTTGTTCTGCAACCAGTTACTTGGATCTTACTATTTCACTGGGTATATATACATTTTCATACATCTAGCGTATAAGATGAGGACCATATATAATATATAATTTGAATTTATTTAGTTATTTTTTAAATTTTGGTTTTTCCAAATCCGTTTAACACTGCCCAGTAAAAGACACTGCTTACCTGCAAGCAGGTTTGTAGGGAAGTAAGCCAAAAAGAATCCATTACAAACATGCTTACATATGCCACGATTTTTGTATGGAGAATTCCCACTTGGAAGCATTAATTTTGGGCAAAATAAGCGCTGATTTTAGCTCTTATAAAAAGCGGTGATTTCATGGCTTGCAGTAAAATCAAATTTCATGTCTACATTATTGCGATTAAAAGTAACAATGTGAATATACATAATTTATTGTACATCACATTCTATAGATATTAATTTTTTTTTGTTAAAATTTTTGACATTTAATAAAATTATTTTATTTTTTTTACCGCACCACGTGGCAGCTCTTCAGGAACAGTGAAATGACTAAATTTTTTATCATACTCGAAAACATCAAGTATAATCGGAAATCACTCGGGAAAACGGGTACAGATCGTTTTATAATCCACGATATGAAAATTTCTGCATTACAACCTGCATTCTCATAAGGGATTAGCATAAGCTCTTAACAACCTGCATCCTTGTAAGGGATTTGTTTTGTCCTGCTTCTACAAACACGAAAAAAATTGTCTGGGCTCCTTTGTCGCATACTATATATTGAAATAAGTGAACAAATTTATATTTCGACATTGAATTCAATGGAACAAATATGTGTACAAATACATAGATTTTCGCTCATAGTAAAAAAAAATGGTCAAAAATATCCCAATTTCAAGATGACATAAAGAAGAAGTTCGACCTAACAAAACCCTTTGGAGATTTTGTTTATTTATTGGTCTACTTTCATTTCGCCATGTAATCATTGGGGCTGATTTTTCTTGTTGCACAGTGTTATATATTATAGACTTAATTGTAAATATTTATATAGTAGATGTTTATATAGACTTTAGCAATAATATATATTTTTCACATAGAAAAGTATTGCAAATTTTACAATGTTTATCTATGTATTTATTTATAAAAAAAAATAATTGGTTTTTATTTATTTCAATTTTTGTTTAGTATAATAAGCAAATGATTATTTTGCACTAGCAAAAACTAATTAGTTAGTGCTTTATTGTTTCGAAATTTAAATATGAAATACAACCCAAAAAAAACAGTTATAATAAATGCAAGACTCTACATAGCAAAAATAGTACTGCCAAAGAATCACTATTGAGTAGAGGAATCACTTTTTTAATTACGGTTTCATCAGCGAATTTAACATGGACAAATGTAGTCAAATACACTAAAAAACTGCTGAAATAAGCAGATTATGTCTTAAATGTTTTAATCCCCCGTTAAAAATCGACATATATGGATACATACAAGATACATACATACACTTGCTTCATACATGTCCACATGCATTCATACTTATTCATAAACCATTTTAGTGTGTTCAAATGAGGAATGATATATGTTCATCTGTGTGCATTAACGAAAATTGAGGTAATATTTACATATATAATCATACATATATATATCATATTAATGGCTTATTGTAAAAACTTGATAAGCCACATTTAATGTTTAGTTTGTTTTTTTTTATCTTTAAAAATGCAAAATATGACTTTTGCATGACGTTTATACTCTAGGTACTTGCAATAAGTGTTTAAGCAAGACTTCGATCAAATATTAATCAACGGATGTCTAGTAAACAACGAGAATCCATAAAACCATATACATAAGTGGCTTATCAAGTTTTTACAATTCCATACATTTCCATACATGGTCATATGTGTATATATATTTATATATATGATCAAATATGAACTCTTATAAACATATATAAATCATATATGGTGGAATATGGGCATGTATGACCTCGAATCACTTCATATATGAGTTCATACATGTTCATAAATGCATATATGTTGATTTTTAACAGTGTAGTTTAAATTAACTGAAAATGTAATTTAACAAGAATGATAAATCACTTGAAATCCGGTTTATTTACTTTTCATTTAAATCAAATGTTTCTTGTTATTTATTTTTAAATATCGTTTAAATAATAACAAATCCGTAAGAACAAATTAATAGTAAGTCAAAAAATAAAAGTTAAAATTTTTACTACAGGTCAGTAAAAATAAGTGTTCGAGTCAGTTATTTGAAATTATTTCAGTTTTTTTGTTTTCGTTTGTTTTTTGTCTACAAAATGTAGACCTACAACACTATATACACATTTTGTTTGCATGGATGTAGTTATTTGTGGAAATCATTTAATTTCTTGTAATTTGAAAGTAATTTTGTATATTTCAATAAAAAAAAACAAACAAGAATTTTTATATTTATTTTATTTTTTTTTTGGAAAAAAATAATTTAAATTTATAATAACTGTAACGGAAACAAATAAATTTCGTTTTTGTGGTTAAATTGGAATGAAACTTTAAATAAATGAAAATAATAAATGAAACTAACAAAATTGTGTAAATGATTGTAAATATTTTTTTTTTTTTTATTCTATCATCATTACAATTTAAAATAAATATTTTTACTATTTACATTGTGTGAGATATTACTAAAAAAATATTGCAGCAAATAAACGATAAGTATATAAAATAAGAGATACATAGAAAAAGATTTTTATTATTATTTTGAGCAAATATATAAAGAAATTGAAAAAAATATTTATTTACAAATAAATGCATGTTCTGTTATTTTTAACTCAACTGAAAACTTTTTTATTAAACTGCGAACAGTACTACATAATATTCTGAGTGTACAGTTTGTATTAAAATGACATCGATTTGTTATTCCATATTTTTGTATATTTTGCTTTCAAAGCATATTTTTGCATATTTGCTTTAAATACATATTTTTACAGCATATTTTTACTTATTTGGCATTAAATGTATATTTTTATTGCTTTTTTTAATGCTATTTTATTGTACTTTTCTTAGCTTTTCCTAAAATAGTCACATATAGTTTAATTTAATTTTTTTTATGTACACTCAAAAAAATAAGTTAGTAGAAAAGTTAGTAAAACGTCTTGTAAATCAGGTATACTATTTTTCAACAAAATTTTTTGCTAAAATCGTGTTTTCAGCTAAAATTTTTGTTATACTTATTCAGTACTTAACTGTTTATACTAATGCTTTACTAATATACTAATGTTTTACTAATTAATTTTGCTAAAAAAAAATTGTGCTGATAAGCACATTAATAGTGTGGACGATAACCAGATTGAAAGATATACGCAGAATGAAGTAGATGTCGCGGTAATGTCAAGATGTAGTAGAGAAGAGGAAAATGATACTAAAAAGTACAACTCTAATAAGACATATAAAAAAATCAACCATGGAAGTTTTTGTATCTGTTTTTCATACATAAAACAAAATTGAGGATTAAAACAACTTAAATTTTGCGTTGTCACCGGCTTGTGAAATAATTGTCTATTAATTAAATAAAAGACAAAATAAAATATTTAAATTTAATATGTGTTTATAGATTAATAATCTAGTGTGGTCAATTGCAAGCAAAGATATACAGACATGTAGACAGAGTAAAGCGAAAGACAAAACACACATCCTAGGTAGATTTTTATGGTTCCCTTTTCCTATTGCAAACAAAAGGGTTGTTTTTTTCGTTTCGTTTGAGTTTGTTTATTTTTTCGTTTTGTTTCTATAATTATCTTCGGCAGTTGCGTCCTTTAAAGATAGCATCATTTAGACAATCATTGATGTAAGTAAATGAAAGAGAATTTTTATTATGTTATATATATTTATTTCTATATATTTTCAGATATTAAATTAATTCATGTGGTCAATGTGGGAAAATGAAAATTTTTATATTTCGCAATTATTGTAAATTATTTTTAAAAAGAATCACAGAAATATGTTTTATGATTTTCAGCAAATAAATTAACTAAATTAGAATTTTTCTACAAATTTTTTGCGTTTTTTTTCAGTCTACTAAAATTCAGCAAAAAAATTTATTAATTTTTAGCAAGGCTTTTTATTTCTAATCTACTAAGTGTTAGCAAAACTTTTGCTGAATCTACTAATTTTTTTGCTGAAAATCAGCGAGCTGACATTTGCTGACATTAGCAATTTTTTTTGCAAGCACCTTCCTAACTAAAATTTTGCTGACACAGCAAAATTTTTTGCTGACTTTACAAACTTTTTTTTTGAGTGTATGTATATGGACATGTATGACCTCGAATGATCTGTCCTTCTAAAAAAAGATGTCTACAAGTTTTTGCAAACATTTTTGTTTGTAGTTTTTTGTAATTATTTTAAGGCAAATATAGCAAACATTTTTTTTATATTACAGTTTTTTTCTATTTTTTGTTTACAAATACTTAGCAAAAGTTTTGTTGGTTTTTGAAATTAATTTGTACTTTAAGTTAACTAAAATTTATCTCAAATATTACCAAAATTTTCTTCGTTTAAAAGATGTATATTCTTCTATTACAAATATTTAGCAAAAAATATTATTATTTTAGCAGTTTTTTCTGCAAAAGTAATTTCTAAATAATTCCTAGTAAGTTTGGCATTATTTTTACTAATTTTAGGAAATCAGTGTAAGAAAGTATAGCAAAATGTATCTTTAATTTAAGGAAATCAAACGGTGAATTGAGTTTTTGTAATTTGTTCGGTACTTAACTGACCTCTTAGTAACTTGATATATTAAAAATATTTGTAATTTATTGATTGTTTTTAACAATTTTCATAATTTTTAACAAACAAAAAACTGCAATTTTTTACATCATGAGCATAGAAGACAAATCCCCTTTTTTGCTTTTTGTACCATTTTTATTCATTATCGAATATTTTCCAATTTTTTGTGTTTTGCATTTTTAATCTTAAAAAGAGCCTTTTCTTTACTCTTGAGATTAAAATGCGATGTTTTTCTAAATGTATCTTCTCCTTTCTATAAAACTTTTTGTTATTTCTAGAATCCCTATGGGGAATGGTACCGGTTCTACGTGTGCCACAGGATCGGTCCCTTCGTACCAGAGACCGGTCCTCTGCTAGACCCTACCATATGTAAACAACTGGCAACTTTAACATTGGCTTTTCATAGGAGGGGGTCATTTGTCCTGCTTTAAACCCCATAGTGGCATGAAACAGTACTAATGCCCGTAATTTCAAGCAATAGATACCTACCAGGGCCTAGATACCTACCGTGTACACGAACAAAATCCAGTCGGTATCTAAGCAGTGGTCGGTATCTATTGATTGAAATTACGGGCATAACCAAAGATGGGCATACCATAAGACTGTCGCAAAAGGCACGTGTTGTATAAAATAAACGAAAACTAAACAGCTTCCAATGTGTAAAATTCTGGCCAACTGGCTTTTTCTTGTTAATAAGCATTCTGGTTAAGTGGTATGTCCTCCCTTTACCAGTCACAGGATTGGTAATTTTAGGACAATTGACACTGCTTGATAAGTTCTTCTTTAACCAGTCACTTTTAGGTCAATTGACTCCTTATTTCCCATAGGGATTGTTCTGTCTTCTTTTTCCATTGTCTGTATTATATAAGAAAACTGTAAATTGGTTGATTTAGCCATTTTTGTTCTCTGATTGAAATAAATATGCCAAATTGAGAATTAGTTTTAATGGTGTAAACATAATTGTACTTGAATATTTCGATTTTTAGTATTCAAATTGATGCCACAATTCATCAAATGTGGATATGATAGAGCAAAAACTTCAATTATTTTATTCGTTAAATTAATCGAACAACTTTAAAAAGTTAATCGTTTGATCGTTCGATCAATGAATGAAAACACAACACTGAAAGGAATATCTGCATGATATTAAATAATTTTTGTATTGTAGTTACACTAGAACTCGTCCATTGAAACTGATTATTAAATTAATGCAGGTTTTCATAAATTTCATATGATAAATGTTCTTTAATATATTAAAAATTTCATTCATTTACTGAAGAAATTGCATTAAAAAAAATGTTTCATAAAAATTTGTGAGTAACTTTTCATTAATTTAAAAACAAATTCATTCACTTTGTGAAGAAAAGTTTCACTATTTCAATGAGAATTTTTTTCATTAGTTTTCGTACCCAATGTCCCCAAACATAAATTTATCCATATGTATACAATATAGCATAAGTGTTATACGCAACAGGTTTATATCGCATTGTTTTTTTTTTATTATTTATTATTTAACACATTTTATTCTATAAGTGCAAACATTTTCTGCACTTAAATTTGTCCGTAAAAGTGGTTTCATTTAAATGATTTTAATTATTTAATTTAATTTCATGGTTTTTGATTCTCTCAAAAAACGGCTAAACAACAATTCTCAAGATACAAATATTATGTTAATTTTCATGTAATTTCAAACATGACATGATTCTCCATATCTATCTCTCTCGTTCTTAATCTTTCCCTGTCTTATTCTAAATAAAATGTTGTAGTTAAGCTTCGTTGCCTTTACAAAAGCAGCAGCTATAACAACAATTTACATATAAATTTATGCTGAAGTTAAATATTTTAATATCCTTTTGTTTCCTTCCATATAACAGCAGCAAATGCACTTCAATAAAGGAAATAAGAATTAATAAATTAAATATAAAAACGGAATATAGATGGGGAATATTATAGGGGAAGGTGGGGTAATTTGGGACTAGTTATTTTTTTAGCTCCTTAAAAGTACCCACCTCTATTATTTTTTAGTATTTTGATACATCCATTCCAAAGAGTTGTTGGTGGTGTTGCTTCTTAACCCAACTAACTTACCCTCTTAACCTAAATAACTTAATTTGTGTTATTTTTGTAAATATACGGAGGTTGAAAACTCGTTATAATTAAAAAATAACATAAAAATAATCTCGATGTATATAAAAACAAAAACTAGAACTGTAACTCAACTGAATAATTATTTAGTTGGATTTTTTTGGCAATTTTTTCAATGAAGAAAATGTGGGGTAATTTGGGACGTTGTGGGGTAATTTGGGACTAAAACAAAAATATACTAGAAGATAATTAAGGACATAAATGAAATAGAAAAAAGTAACACAAAGAAATAAAACTACAATATAAAATGAAATATGTTAAACATAAAGCAAAATTCTAAATATTTGTCTGAATTTTCGGAGTTGTAATGAATACAGATGCTGGCCGTTATTTTAGCTAATTATAAGTGAACAGCCCTCTTACTCGTGTATCAGTTCACTGAATAATTATAATTTAATTTCAGGGGCATTTCAATTAAAATATTATGCAAAGATTATGCGAAAGTGTATATTCAAAGATATTTGGGAAGATAATGACAGCCGTGGTTTTTTAGTAGGTGGTCTAGTAAGATGATGTTTCTTAGCGAAATCCTTTGAAGCTCAGTCTTTTTTTAAGTTTGATATACTGTATGGATTTTACTAAATCATACTCCAGGATAGGCTTCGTTGATTTTTTATTGTAATTCCGCGTCGTAATGTCCAAATAAATTTATAAAGTGTTCGCCATCTAACTTTTTTTATTTTAACTAGTGCTTATTTCACGAATGGTAACACTTAGCTCATGTCTGATTTGACAGATAATTAGTTTTATCCTTACGCTGAACGAATATGGTCCGTATGTTCGTTTATCTTGTGAAAAAAATGAAAAGCCAAAAACAGTGCGTACACCCGAGAATATTGCTGCTGTAGCAGAAAGTGTGCGTGAAGCGCCATCAACATGAATTCACCATCGTTCTCAACAATAGAACATTTCGGAGACATCATTGAGACGAATTCTGCATAAAGACCTTGGTATGACGCCATACAAAGTCCAATTGGTTCAGGAGCTCAAAAAAAAATGTTATTTGGCGGACCCTTTAATTTATAATAAATGCCATACAAACAACATAATGTATTCTTTAATAAATAGGAAGAATTTCCTGTGTTGCTTCTCTTTTTCAAAAAAAAAAATCCAATATACCCTATTATGAAAAAAGTCACAAAAACTGACATAATTTTAGCAATGCTTAAATATTTTCAAAAATCAAAACGTCATTCGTAATATACGTACATTCAAATAAAAAAGTTAGTAAAGTCGGCAAAAAATTTTGATGAGTCAGTAAAATTTTAGTCATGAGGGTGCTTGCAAAAAAATTGCTCATGTCAGCAAAATCTTTTGCTGAAAATCAGCGACCTGATTTTTAGCAATAAAATTAGTAGATTCAGCAAAAGTTTTGCTAAAACTTAGTGGAATAGAAATTAAAAAACCGTAGCTAAACATTAATAAAATTTTTGCTGAATATTAGTAGACTGAAAAAAACTTAAAATATCAGAAAACATATTTTGTGATTCTTTTTAAAATAATTTACAATACGTTACAAAATAGAAAAATTTTCATACTCCTACTTATATTAATAGTTGTCTCAATGATGATATCTTTTAAAGGAACGCTAATGCAGCAGAGAATTATAGAAACGAAACGAAAAAATAACAAAATGTAACATATACAACCCTTTTTTGTAATAAGAAAAAGGAAACATAAAATTCTACCTATGATGTATGTCTTTGTCTTTCGCTTTATATTTGTTTGCAACTTGACCACTCAATTTGACTACAAATACACATTTAATCTTTTTTAAATTTAAATGTTTTATTTTGTCTTTTATATAATTAATAGACAATTACTTTCACAAGTCGGTGAAAACACAAAATGTAAGTTGTTTTAATCCACAATTTAGTTTTATGTATGAAAAACAGATACGACATGCCGCGACATCTAATTTATTCTGAGTATATCTTTCAGTATGGTTGTCGTGCACACTATTGATGTGCTAATAAACACAATGTTTCTAGCAAAATAAATTAGTAAAACGTTAGTAAAATGCTAGTAAAACATTAGTTCAAAACAGTTAAGTGCTGAATAAGTATAACTAAATACTTAGTTCAAAACATAATTTTAGCAAAAAATTTGCTTAAAAATAGTATAACTGATTTACAAGATATTTTACTATCTTTTCTACTAACTTATTTTTTTGAGTGTAATATACGCAACGAAACAATAATTTATTGTTTTTAGCTGATTAAAAATTTAAAAGTAAATATTTATGTTTACAAAAAACAAGAACACTAATAGAAACTTTTATTTTATGATTTTTTTATTTGACACATTAAAGTAATAAAAAAATGCCACCTAAAACATGGATAGGTCAAAGTGATAATCAGTCAAGAACAAGACACAATAGTTTGAAATTCTAAAATTCTGCAAATGCATTACTACGGAAAAATATGCAAGCTACCAAAATACTCCACCTTCCCCTACCTATTAAATACTCAAATTTAGTGATATTGTTAATTTAATAATAAACAGAAAATATTTATAAATATTTCGGAACTTCAAATTGTTAAAAAGTTATTAACTTAATTAAAAAATTTTATTTTATTTTTTTTGTATGAGCTACTTCAAAAATTTTTGACAATTGCTGAGACTGACTTCAGATGCCTCCTATTTCTCAAGGTTTTATGAATTAAGAGGAACGATGGGCAGTGTTAGGTTGACTACATTGAACATTTTAAAGTAGAAAAATTTTAAAAATTACTTTGAAACCTACAACAATTTTTTCATTTATATTATTTTTTTGGTCATAGTGTTTAAATTTGAGATACAAACCAACACAAAATGGAGTCACTAGACTTGGGAGATAAATTCACTAAAAAGGAATTTCCATATCGCTACTTGATAGAAAATTATATGGTGACGTACAAGTGTAACCAAAATTTTCAGATTTTTTAAACTATCGCATTTTATTTTTCATATGGTTTCTGAGCCCTCCAATGGCATTAAGTTTTGAGAACAGTATTTCAAAAATTGTGTAGGTGAATACCAAATTGATGTCAGCGCACCAATAACGGGATACGCACATCACAAACTTATGAAATTGGCGTAAATTTATTGAAAATCTACGTTTTTCGTGTCTGACATTCACAATTATATTTTAAACTGCACTAGCCATTGATTATAATGTTAATTTTTTTTTTTCATGTATAATTTATTTTGGTCTATATATTCGTTTGCTTAAAAGTTTTAAGCCAACGAACATATAGACGAAAGATGAACCAAGATACACACAAGTACTGCTAAATTTAATATTTAAACTGGCTTTAAGGAAAACTTTTTTAAAGGGTTTTTTAATGCATATGTTTTAGTTTAAAAATGTTGTATTAATTATACAAAACTTATACAGAGAATATATTAGACAACACAAATTAACTTTAATATTTAATTAAAACTGCTTAAAAGCATGCAAATTAATTAAAAGTACCACTGTTAACACATTTTTTTCGAAACTCACTTAAAACCAGTTCAGGTTTTTAGAAGAGAACGTTGGAAACGGCTTTCCGATGAAAAAAGTACCTATGAATATAGGTATATACAATCATATATAGTCTTATATATAATTCTATATCACATCATATTTCAGCTGATCCGAAAAATGGCATACATAACATTATCTCACGTGATACGATGGAATCTAAAATTGGATTGATCTCAAAAATGGGTCTATCTAATTTGATGCAATTTGATATAGCTTCGAAAAATTCTTTGGAAATACGCACTATTTTTTTTTTGTTTCATATTCCAAATAACAATGAAAATTTAAATATAAATCAATGGATTGAAAAATTAGAAGTTATTTCAATTTGACTTTTTGTTTCATAGATATAATGTCAATTTTGTTTTCCAATTAATTCTTAAACAACCAAACCGATCTCTTAGGCGTCTTCCGAAGATAAACTCATATCTGTCTTAACTTTTGATTGATGCAACATAGAAAGTTGTTGTATGTTGTTGCACTTTTTTAAATTATATTATTTTTTAATGTTTCATAATTATAACGTCATTTAAGAAACGTTTAAAAAGTTGCGGTTAATGGTAAATACTTTGGGTAACAATAAATCTGTGTTTATGAACATTTTCTTTCTTTGATTTGACTCTAGTTTCGGTTCAGTTTGTAGCAAAAACATGGATTTTCAGCAATTTTAGTCCAAAATCTGCATTTATAAAATTTTTTTCATAAATTCGTCCAAATTCAACTCGAGAATTGAATTTTTTTTCACAATCCTACTAATTAGATTAAAAACAAATAATTTTGATAGAAAAAAGTTACTTCCACCCGACATATATTGTACATTATGGGGTTTTTGGCCAAATTCGATTCTGTTCTTTGGGCTACAAAGATTTTGAGCTATAAAAAGATTTTTCGTAAGATTTCAGGATTTTAATTGTCTTATCTAAGATTTCGTGGCTTTAAATGCTTTGCTGACTAATAAAATATTATTTATTCTATTAACTTTGAACTACTTTTTAAAGTTTAGTTTTTCTGCTTCGTTACTTCTGTGTTTTTACAATATTTTTTTTTGCCTTAAATACATTGAATTTAACTCCACTGATAATTATATAGAAAAGTAAAATGTTTCTTTATTTTTAATACATAAATGTGATAGAATTTGTTTCGTTTTATTGTAATTTATATACATATTTATAACTACACATTTAAGTATATATAATCTCGTATATAGCTACATCAATTTAATACGATGAGATAAAAAAATCAACTTAAATATAACATAATTTATAAACATATTTAATGAGATATAGCTCTGCATTAGAAATTCGTCAAAATAAGTAAGAGATGTAAATATTTATCGTTACATATCCACATATAATTGTATACAATTACATCAAGCTATTTATATTTGAATATATATAAACTTTTTTTGTCGGGTTGTTTAAACAAATTAAACACCTAAACATTATACCAAACGCAATGGATTATAAATTTTCAATTATAAAAATTAAACAGTTTCTTGATTCTACTATAGGCAATATACTTTCTACCACTGATCTTGTTTTGTGTTTAAGGAAATTGTTGTTTTGAACAATCTGATAGATGAATTTTCTTTATTTTTTTCAAATTCATTACATAAATTATTTTTTATATTACTAGAGATTAAATAAAATTAAAAGAAAGAAAATTACGCCATGGTTTGTTTATGAAAACCGTTAGTACTATATAGGGATATTTATCTTTCGTCAAAAAATATCGTATTGATCCATAATACCGAACGTATACCCAGTAAAAAACGCTGCTTACATGCAAGCAGGTTTGTAAGGGAGTTAGTCCAAAATAATCCCTTACAAACCTGCTTACATATGATATGATTTTTATATGGCGAATTCCCACTTTGAAGCATTACTTTTGGGCAAAATAAGCGCGGATTTTAGCGCTTACAATAAGCTGTGATTTTATGGCTTTCAGTAATAATATCAGCATACATTATTTATTTTAAAAATGTTAAGTTTTCTTCGATCTTCTTTTATTTTATTCTTTTTAGTTTAAACGATCTTAAGATTATATGTATATAAATTTTTATTTATTAAAACTAGTTTTTCAAATTGTAATATTTGTTCCCTGAAGAAGTCACCCAGTGTGGAGACGAAATAATGAAAATAAATAATTAATAAATAAATGATCTTAAGCTCGTTTAAACTAAAAAGAATATAATTTATTTTACATAAAATTCTACAGATATTAATTTTTTCTTGACACATAATATAATCATTTTATTTTTTTTACCGCTCAACATTCTAGCTCTTCAGAAACAGTTAAATGACTAATTATTTTTTATTACATATTTGAAAATACCAAACACAATCGGAAATCACTCGGAAAAATTTTTACAGATCGTTTATAATCGACGATATGAAACTTTCTGCATTACAACCTGCATCCTTAAGCTGCTTACGACCTGCATCCTTGTTAGGGAAAACAGTAAGCTCAAAATTGTTGTTTGTTTATTTTATACGAAAATTATTCGTTTCTTTTGCTGCTTTTCAGTATTATGTAATAGTAAGCACTTACATCAGCGCATTTGTTATATCCTGCTTCTAAAAACACGAAAGTTTTTTACTGGGTAGTTATTATTTTTAATTATTTTGTATAACAAGGACATGTAAAGTTTGCTGTTTTTTTATCTCTAGAAGTAATCCGTAAGTCTTCAACTTGAAAATTTTGCGAACAAAAAATTTGATTTTCTTCAACGGTAAGTTCTAACATCAGGTTCATAAAAAGTATACATTTTTAGATTTAATATTATTTTTCAAAATTATTATTTATATCTATATATATATATAAAACTAATTTTCTGTTTGTTTGTTCTCTATACAAATTTGCAATTCTCAAAGGATTTGGCATGAATAATCCTCGGACCTCAACTTAGATCGCAGTATACTTTTGACAAAAAATGTAAAATTAAAATTTTTTCACCTTTTTCAAAATTTTTCATATACAAACTTCTAAGAAAGTTTTAACGGATTTCTTTCTACTTTCCCCGAGGAAGGCCTCAGTAAAAGTTTCATTATCATAGCCCACTTTAAGACTTTTGATCAAAAACTTCAAAATCAAAAAATTTCACTGTTTTTAATAAAGCTTATTTATTTAATTTGAAAGTATTAAATCCAATCAAAACATTTTATGAAAAACCATTTCGTTTTTAAGAATTTTTTCCAACGTATAATATACCTTCTGATTTCTTCGAAATGTCTTTATGATTTCAATTTTTTAAAATTTTATTTTTCCTTACCGTTTTTGGCAATTAAAAAAACAAAAAAAATTCTTTAAGGTTAAACTTTTTCGAGACCATGCACTAAAATCAATAGGAGACATCTTTATTGATAAAGCACATTGATTTCTAATCGTGAATTGCTACTGAAAGCATCATTTTGTATTCAACATCGTTGAAGATAAAATAATTTTTAATTTTGTAAAACATTTCAAGCGTTATTACTACAGACAAATAGTTTTGTGCTAAAACCAATTTAAAGCCATGCCTCCTAAAAAAACAATCTCATTAGTTGGTACCACAGCACAACCTAAGAAAGCTCGCTCTAGACGAACGTCTGAGACATTGGAGCAGACCCAACAACGTCTTGAGTCGCAAAGAGCAAGACAATCTGAAGCCAATGCTGCCGAATCTCCTCAGCAAAGCCATTTCCTAGCTTAAAATTGTTTCTGCATTCAAAAATCACAGTTGACCCGGGAAACACCGGGCACTTCAGCTAGTGTTTTATAAATAAATTACAAGTAGTACTGAATTGGATTAAAATAAAAAGTACTGATCTCTAAAACATTTAAAATTGTTATTTTAATTTTTTAATTACAAAATTTACTAGATAAAATTGTATCAAATAATATATAATTTGATAATATTTGCTAGACCCGTTTTTCGGATCAAGCTATATGAGATTATATTCATTGAATAACATGAAATCAGCTTATGTATGCCATTTTTCGGATCAGATGAGATGTGATCTTTAGTTATATGAGATAATGTATATAATGATATAAGACTATATCAGTACATTTTTCGTGGTTTTTTCAAAGTTTTTTCTCTAAATGTTGTAAAAAAGTAATTATCAATTTATATTTGGCATTCGATAATATGATCTTAAACCGAACTTAATTAACATTCGTTTAACAGTCTTTATATCAACTAATATGAAAATTCTAAATTGAAGTATCTTTTTAAAAAATTCAGAACTTGTTCCGAATTTTTAGAGTAATAAATACTTTGGCATTGCTGCGTAATATTTTTTTTTTCTATTGGAGCAGTTGGCTTGGGAATCAACATATATGACAAAAAAAAAATTTGAGAGTATTTTTATAGTTTTTGGTGGTGAAACATATATTTTGAAATGTAATAAATATAATAAGATCTGAAAATTTATATAATTATAATTAAATCGCAGCAAAAACTGTAATATTTTTAATTTTGTTTGAAATTAAAACAGACATAGTTTTTGTGCCGTTAAAGGATAAATGATTAACGCGGATGAATTTAGCATGCTTAAACATCAGCTAACGCATTCCCAAAAGGTTTTTCATAGCATACAAAAAAAAAAATATTTTGCCTCTAAGTCTCTAAAATTGTTGAATTTACTCATATTAAGTATGTTATACGCCTTTTAAATACATTTTCCTTATAAGCAAAATACATTTTAATTTTGGGCTAATATTTTACGTAAAAATCACTAATAAAATTTAAGCGACAGATTTTTAAGAATAAAAACATCCCAAACTGTACGACATTCAGTTAAGAACTGAACTGAATCTAAAAGATACATTACTTTACCCCAACGGATTGTTGTTCGTGTTTAAGATTGCAGTTCATTCCTCTTGCAAACCATTCCTGTTTGTGGATTGCATGTATCTCATAGTTTCATTTCCATATTTTTATCTTGAATTTTTTAGATTGTTTTTTTTTTTAACCATGTGGTGGATTCTATTCAATGTTTTTGTTTTGATTTGTGCATTTCTCGAATGTGTCCCTTGGGGAATCGTTTGTTTCTTATTCACATCATGCCACATGTAGAAACCATTTGAAAATGTGTTGGCTCGTTTTTAATTTCTCTTAATCCTTACTATTATGTTTCGTATTTATGCAACTTGTGGTTTGTGTTTTGTCATATGGTGGACTGTATCTTGTATGTACTTGGGAAATGTTGTATGTACTTCGGAAATGTGGATAAATATGGATTTTGGGAAACATAAGTATAAAATTGTTGATAGAATGTAGCTAAATATATGTAAATGTTTAGCGACATTATAGATTCACGAGCTTAGGGAACATAATTTCATAGTTCAATTTTTAATTTAATTTCTAGCGAAACGATTCGATCAACTAATTTTATTGATAAAAAATTTCTAATTTACTTATAAATAAATTTTAAAAAATCAACTTGATTTTTGTTAATTTTATATTCATACAATAATTTTAACAAATCAATTTAACTAAAAATGCTGCCTTGATTAATAGTTCGCAAATATGTTTGCTACCCTCAAAAACTATGTAGGTAGTATTAACTGCAAACCCGATGAAAATAGTTAATATATAATCATATACAACTTGATATATGTGTGTCAATATATTACGATATATGTGCATATATTATAATGAGTTTATGATAATTTTTTAATTTAACGTATTATATGATAAAATATCATTGTATCGTATGTTACATATTAACATATCTTGTATATCAGATCAAATTAAATATATATAGATCTATATATGACCATATACTTCTATCATATGCAAGTATATATGGTGCTATTAATCAAAAATAATCACTTTTATATATAATTATATATTTCAACACATATAATTATAAAGGGTCCGCCAAATAACTTTTTTTTTAACTCCTGAACCAATTGGACTTTGTATGGCGTCATACCAAGGTCTTTATGCAAAATTCGTCTCAATGATGTCTCCGAAATGTTCAATTGTTGAGAACGTTGGTGAATTGATGTTGATGGCGCTTCACGAACACTATCTGCCACAGCAACAATATTCTCGGGTGTACGCACTGTTTTTGGCTTTTCACGCTTTGGTTTATCGATGAGGATGCCAGTTTCTTTCACTTTTTCACAAGATAACGAACATACGGACCATATTCGTTCAGCGTGAGGATAAAACTAATTGTCTGTCAAATCAGACATGAGCTAAGTGTTATCATTCACGAAATAAGCACTAGTTGAAAAAAAACGTTAGTAAAATTTAACGAAAAAAATTCGATAATTTTTATATATGTTTTTTGGAACCTTCTGACATTATAATTTAAATATTACTTCCGGCATATGACAGCCACGGTTGGCTCGGAGGTTAACTTTTTGCTGACTTTTTCCAACATTTGTG
The DNA here is from genome assembly GCA_021234595.1 of Delia radicum. Lineage (NCBI taxonomy): Eukaryota > Metazoa > Arthropoda > Insecta > Diptera > Anthomyiidae > Delia > Delia radicum. The sequence goes on from CM037854.1 coordinate 86,885,393, forward strand.
ACCGTATATTGGCAATAATGCGGCGAATGTTGTCCTCCAAGGGGTCAATCGTTTCGGGCTTATCGGCGTAGATTAACGACTTCACATAACCCCACACATATCCAGCGGCGTTAAATCGCACGATCTTGGAGTACAATTCATGGATCCGAAACGTGAAACTATGCAGTTACCAAACTTTTCCTACAATAAATCAATTGTGGCACGAGCTGTGTGACATGTTGCGCCGTCTTGTTGAAACCACAGCTCCTGCACATTAGGCATATAACTTTTTAAAATTTTTGCAAATACGAAAAACGGCATACCATAGTCGAATAGAGCATAAAAAGTATGAACCCCCATTAATTTTTTTTTTGCGAAATTGCAAAAAAGTTTCCGCGCAAAACGAAATTACTTTTTTATCAGAACTGCTGAAAAAACAAAACAAATTTTGTACAGTGTACACGTTTTTCTTCATAATAATAGATATTTATTTAACTAATAATCTTGCTAAAAATTAAAAAAAAAAAACAAGTTATTCAAGATTTAAAATTCATAATTTAAAAATTTAAAAAGAAAAAGCAAGTTATTCAAGAACTAGCAGTTTTTATCGGGATAATTAAATATTGTTGTGTAAAATGTTTAAGACAAGTGCTGATTATGTTGAAAAGTATTGTAATACGTGGAAAGAAAATTTAGCTAGCAATACACAATGTATAAAAAATGTGGACATTCCATTGTTCGAACTATGTAAAAAGCCCAAAGAAAAGTTTGTCATTGGAAGATTTAATAGCCTTGGAAAGGAAATAAAGTGTAAGAAAAGAAGAACACCAATTATCGTTACTGAACTTTCAGTTTTGTGGAAGAAACTTAATTTTAAAACACTTTCCTTAAGGTCTATTAAAAGAAATGTGGAAAGATTAATAAAGTCGTACCAAAACTTTTTAAAACGCCGTAATAAATATAGTTTTAATAAAATTTTTGATATAACTTCAAACAACGAAGAGCAACAATCACACGAATCGGAGCATTTCCCCATTTCAATATCTAAAACCGATAATGTGCCGTTGGATGATGATTACAAAGTTCCAACCATAATGGACGATGATCAGGTGTCATCAGATGATGAATTGATTGATGATATTACCTACAAACCACCTGCCAGCCTATTACAAAAAAAGAAGCCTATGAAACCAGCTGTTAATTTAGTTATGAATGCAAACGTTAGCACTAGAAAGGCCGCAAAAATATGTAAAGAGTTGTCTGAATGTGGTGTAGAGATATTGTCGCCATCCCAACCTGGAATTTACAAAGCTTACACCAAAAATGCCGAACAAAAGAAAAAACTGTTGAAAAACACTCTTAAAAATGAAAACTGGTGCTTGCATTTTGACGGGAAAAAAATTGGAAGAAGGAATATCAGGTCGTAGTACTGAAAAATGCTTCTAGGGAAGTAAAATTAGGTGTACTAGTTCTGAATGATGGAAAAGCGCCGACGATATTTCACGGAATAAAAGAATTATTATGTGATTTCGACTTGTTGGAATCAATTAAAATGATAATTTGCGATACAACCAGTGTGAATACTGGCAGACACCATGGTGTTGTCACTCGCCTACAAAATTTTTGAAATCCTTTTCATTGCCCGCTCCACAGTATATTGGTTGTCAACATCATGTGCTAGATTTGAGGAAAAACCTCATCGCCCAATATTTCATACAATTTTATTCCAAATATAATAATAAATTACGATGATCTAAAAAAAGAGTATGAACAAAATAAAGATTGTATTAAGGTTAAAAGCATTAAATGGCGTAATGACATGCAATACTTATATGAATTGGTCGAAGCTTTTAAATACTTCGAGAAAAATGAACGTTTTCCCTACATAAAATTTAAAGCAATACCAGCACTCAGTAATGCCCGTTGGAATTCTAGAGCTATTTTGGCACTTTAGCCTTTATACTTATTCCTGAATATCGTATCCTATTTGTAAGTTTGTGTGCGGTGCTTGGAGCGAAATCTGGTTTTTCCGATCATACTTTCAACAAAAATAATTTCGCCACACTACAGAAATCATTGGCCGGCTTCACAAAAGCAAATGAATGTTTTCTCAGACATTGGGTAAATAAACCATCAGCTATTGAGGAAGTTCAGCGAAGTAACATCTGCGCAGAGCGTGCAATTAAAATTGTGCAAGACATTTTACCATTGTGTAAATCATCACATACTTTAAACTTTAAACTTAAAACTTATTTCATTTAAAAATTGACAAAAATTTAAAAATAAAAATATTAAAAAAATTAAAAAATATTAAAAAAAAAAATCTGACTTTTTTTAGAAATCCATTTTGCGCGGAACGCTTTTGAACCGAAATCACCTGAAAAAGTGATATTTATTACTTGTACAATATTTGCCACCACGTGGTGGTATGCCAAATTTTTCGTAAAAATTAGTTATATGCCTACTGCACATCATAGTTGTTCAATTGATGAACAAAAAAGTAAGTAGTCATGACTCTATAGCGATCACCATTGTATTTGGGATATCATTACTTTTTAGAAGGTTTTTGTGTCCATAAAAATAATGACGTTTTCCAACTCCTTCAATTCCCCCGCGGCGGCTAAAATCGCGAATTTTGGGTACCTTCTTTTGCAGAACAAAAACCGCTAAATATACTTAAAATCTGACTTCACGAATCGATTCTACATGAAAAATTAGGCTTATAAGAAGTTTTTTACGCTTTTACATTGCACCGGATATCCATTAGAGTGGTCGGAAAATATCAATTTTTTTATTCTTTAATTTTTTTTTTTTTATATACACAATTAAAGAGGATTCTTTCCTGAGAAAAATGGTATACTATACTTATTTTTATTACTACCCGTTAAAAAGTTATTAAGCCTTAATTTTTTTTGGCAGTAACAACAACATTTTTTTGTTTTGTAATTTTTATTGAAAAGTAAAATTTATTTATAAAAAACATAGTAAAAATGTTTTCTTAAAAAAATAATGATAATGATTATTAGAAACAATAAATAGTAATTATTTGATTAATTAACATTTTTCCAACTGCTGATAGAGCTAAACAATTAAAATTATCCCTATTTTTTACTAAGCCAGAAGTGTTCAACCGCGAAATTTTACCATCAAGTTATTCGGTGTAAATGATTGTTGATTGAATATTTCTGGATGTTTCAATTGCATTTAAAAAACGATTCTGGTCTGCCCACTCAGCTGCATTAAAAAGCATAAATGAGATGTTTATTCCAAAATTAACTAGAGTTTTTAAACTCTAAAGAGTTATAATATCAAACGGCGACTTAGGCAAAAAGGAATCACTATACGTCATCTTGTGCATTGCATCTACTTCAACATTATTATGCACTTGCTCAACTTCTTCAATTTCAATAAAATCTTTTTCGTAAAGCATTTAATACAAAAAAAAATTGTAGTAAAAATTTTAAAACAAAAGAAAATAAATGTGGGTATGTAAACATAAAAGTTTAAGGAATAATAAGTTTGTAACGGATGGTAATATAAATAAGTATAGTATGCCATTTTTCTCAAGTAAGAATCCTTTTTAAATGTGTATACGAAAAAATAATTAAAATGAAAGAATAAAAGAAAAAAAAAATCCATTTTTCCGACCACCCTAATGGCTATCCGGTGCATTATAAAAGGGCAAAAAACTTCTTATAAGCCTAATTTTTCATGTAGAATCTATTCGTGAAGTCAGATTTTAAATATATTTAGCGGTTTTTGTTCTACAAAAGAAGGTACCCAAAATTCGCGATTTTAGCCGCCGCGCGGGAATTGAAGGAGTTGGAATTTTTCAAAAATAAAAACGCCATTATTTTTATTGTCGCAAAAACCTTATAAAAGTTATGATATCCCAAAATCAAAAACAAAAAAAAAACACTCTAATATACAGTGGCGGACAAAAGTATTCACAGAGCAGCAAACTTTATTTTAATCTTTTATATTTTTAAACTGAAACCCACTAGCCGGATATAGTATTCAACAAAATTATTTATTAACTTATAAATTATTAACATGCAACAAAAAACTTATTCTTAGTATGTTATATTATAAGAAAAAAACTAAATATGTAATTCAAAGTATTATTTTAGGCGGGCAAAAATATTCACACAGCTTCAAATGTTTGTACAAAAAATAAAATTTCACATGATTTAATACTTTGTGGAGTAGCCTTTCTTTGCTATGACTTCTTTAAATCTTCTTGGCATAGACTGGACCAATTTCTTCGTAACATCAGCTCAATATTTTGCCATTCTTGCAACAGGACTTCCTTCAGTTGAGCCTTACTTGTGATATTTAAATTATTAATAAGTTAATAAACAATTTTGTTGAATACCTAATACGGCTAATAGCTTTCATTTTGAAATCATAAAAGATTTAAAATAAAGTTTGCTGATGTGTGAATACTTTTGTCTGGCACTGTATATACCAAAATGGTATATATAATTAACACTCGGGAAATAATGAGTAAATTGAGGTGAATGTGAGAATAGGAATCGCTACCCTAATTTATATATTGCTTACAATTCAACTTGAATTATTGATATATCTACATATATATCCCAAACATAATTGTAGCATTTTTTTCAGTGAGCTGTTAATAAGGCTATTATTTGATGAACTGGCATGCTAAAGAAAACGAAATAAAATAAATAAATCATAATAATAAATAAAATAAATATATAATAAACTGCAAAAATTAGCATATTTTTTTTTTATTAAATATTATTAGAAATGACAAAAATAATTTTGTTGAATCTACAAAAATTCTACCTAATTTTATTAAGAAATATGTATTAAAAAGACAGATTCTGCAAAAAGTTGAAAATTGTTGAGTAGTGTACTTTGATTATTGTATTTGGTTTTATATAAATACTTTTACAACTCAATAAAAATTGCAATGATTTCAAATAAATATTTATATAAATTTTTTTTTTCATATCTTTCTTTAACAAACTTATGAATCATTTTTCTTCTTAATGCACAAATTAAAAAATCCATAAAATAAACAATATTTAACTCTTTTGAAGATTGTTCTTGCGTAATTTAATAATCCGATTTTATTGCAAATTTTATTGTCATTCGACATTTAAAACAACATTTCTTTATCTGTTTCGGAGAATAATAACAAAATATTATAAATGAGATCATAAAAATATTAATGTCTAATTATGACTGGACGGATAATAATGGACAAAAAAGTCAATTAAAAACGTTAACTTAAAAAAAGGATATAAAAATTAAATATTATTGATATTTATTATGATCACAGAAAACAAATATGATTTTTTTTTTTGCCATTTTTACTCATATTTGCTTTTCTGTATTTTTTAATTTTTGTGCTTAAAAACTGCTTTTCTTAAGATTTTTGAGCATTAAGCCCAAATTAGTTTGGAAGTAAAGTGGAGCAAAATGAGGTAATGTGAGGTAGAATATATCTTCAATAGTATTTCTGACGTCAAATCTACTTCCAAACTAAGTAGTTGTGTGCAGAGTTGTCAGATTTTTTTGAGCTCAATCGCCAAACCGGATGTCAAAAATCGCCAAAAGTCAAATTTGTTCAGTTTTTGTTAATTTTTTTATTTAAAAAAATAAAATTTTGTTTACACAAAAAAAAAGCTAGTATAATATTTAAGTCAAAAACGTTCATGTGATTTATTATTCTCTATAGAGCTAAATAAAAAAGCTCATATTGAATTTTATTTCTTAATCGTGTTTTGGTATAATTCATTATGGAAAATACCCTTTCAACGCAGGCATTACTGGCTGGAACAACCAACATATTCAGAAGAACGGCCAAATATAATTATTTAAAATGGTACGTACCTGCTGCATCATGATAATCAAACTCTTTTGGCCAAAAATCAAGTAAATTTGTTGGAATTTCGTTATTAAAATAACTATTCCAATTTATGAACGGAAGTTCATATGTCATACGACATGACATGACTTTTGATGTCGTTTTGAGACTAAATATGAAATTCATTTAAAATGATAACAAAACAAAAATCATGCAAATAAGGTTACCCAACTATTTTTTTTTTTTTTAATTAGTAATGATAACAAGAAAAGATAAACTTTTTACAAAAATCACTGAAATAATATATATGGTGAAAATAGCCAAGAAAATCACCAGTTTCATCATAAATCGCCAAAAAATCGCCATATGGAAAATCTCGACGCCAAACACGTTTCAAAATCGCCATGTTTGGCGAGAAATCGCCATATCTGACAGTCCTGGTTGTGTGTACTGTCAACAATCCAAAGTAACCAGCTGAAACGATACTTTACGATACATATAAACTAATGAAGCCTTAAGAATTACTTTTCATTCTACGCTTTAAATGCCTATTTCCTCAATTTTTATACTGTTTAGTTTTCGTATTTGTTGCCTTTTTTACAGGCGCGGATAAAGGAAAACGTTTTGGGGAGGGAAGTTAGAATAATTTTGATTACCTGTTTTCATATTTTTCACAGTTTTGTACAGAACAATTTAATTTTGGGGGAGGAAATGTTCCATTTTCCCTCCCCCTGGATCGGCGCGTGCATTTTAACATTTTTTTTTTTTTTTGGACACAAACACCTCAGATTTTGTAATTTGTTGTCTTCTCTGATTATGATGTTAAATTTAAGAGCCATCAAATGTGCTGTTTAATTTTCTGCTAAAAAAAAAATAGTTCCTACACACAGAGAAAAATACAGATATTTGTCCACTGAAATTCAGTTACTACTACACAAATTCAGTTTTTACGAATTTCAGTCGGTTTATATAACTAAACATTAGTTTCTACAACAAAGCTCGGTTAATTCTACTGAATTTTAGTTAAAATACCCAAAATATTTAGAAATCTAATGTAAATATCGTTTTACTAACTGAATTAATAAGTTGTTACCAGACTTGGGCGACGTCAATTACATTTCAAAATCGTTTACTTATGAAATTTTTCTATATCATTAATAATATCAGACCTACAGTCACACTTGTGAGCTTAATCGCTTCCTTGGAAAATTTGTAAAATATTTAATACCAAACATGGGGATTAGTAACAACATCTGGGTATTTAATTACAGGGGGAGTTACTTAATTACACCCAATTACATGTAATTGAACATAAAAAAGTAATTGGCCTGTAATTAAATACACAGATGTTGGAATTATGTCCCATGTCTGGTATTGACAAAATTAAAAATTTCCCAAGGAAGCCCACAAGTGTGAGCGTAGGTCTGAAATTATTAATGATATAGAAAAATTTCACAAGTGAACGATTTTGAAATGTAATTGACGTCGCCCAAGTCTGGTTGTTACCATTAAAATACACTTTTCAATTCGGTTATTTCTCTGTGTGTACTATTGAAAAAGTGCATTCTTCTTAAACAAGTCCTTCAATAACATTTTGTTTAAAGATTAGTAAAATATTCTCACAATGTTTCAGTTATTTTTTATTTTTTTGTCGTCAAATGATAGATGATGTTTTAAGCTACTTAAAACCATAGTCTGAAATGCAAATAAAATCTATGTTTATAAACGCTAAATCATTCTATTCACAAAGTCAATACCCTTTTGCTTAGAGTGGTCATTTAGAATTCAAACATGAATTATTTGAGAAATCGTTTTGAATGCACAATTCTATAAATACAATCATTGGTTCAAGAGTCCATTTCATAAATTTATTCTTCTTTAGAAGAGCTAATCCTTTGTAAATGTCATTACAATAAATGTTATACACACGCTAGAATCTTACAATGATTAGACTAGTTCAACATGTACAAAGTATATATAAAGATTAGTGCGGCATTTATTTTCAACTTCCGATTTTTATCAATTACACATTTAAACACTACAAATGTATTGGGCATGCGACTTATGAATTCTGATAGATTTTTAGAGTGTAGATCAGGAGTTTGAACACTTAATTTGAATATTAGCTCCGGCTTTTGAAATATTCGAGAATTTAACTTTAACCAAAGGGTTTTCTTTAAAATTTCTTATTAATTCATATGAACTTAATGAACTTAATGAACTACTAATTACTTTTCATATGGTTTTAAAGTATGGACTTTGACTTTTGAAACCATATCAAGTAATTGAGTTTGAATGAAGGATGTAGGATAGCATCGAAATTAAAGTGAAAATTTCACATATTTTTATTTTTGTGAATATTATAAGATCCCATAATCGAATTTGTAAAATATTAGCACGTGGTGTTAGATTATATTCCGCTGAATTAATTTCTGCGAAAGAACCATCGCATTCTTATCAAAATTTTCAGAAAATTAAATCTGAAGTTCAACATTTTTGTCATTTTATATTCAAATTATTAATACTTTGATGAAAATAAAAAAGTATAATTTTGAACATGCGTCATTTAAAATCGTTATTTTTTAAGAAAACGCATTTTAGTTATCTAGAACTTAATTGGTATTGATTATAAGGCAAGTGTTAAACATACCTGAATGTTTTTGTCTGAATTTAATTGATTAAGATTTGCCACAGACTCCAAATATTTAAGTTATAAAAAGAAGTAAAAATTTTTTAATTTAAGAAATGTTTTTCTTAAACCAAAACAGAAATATGGCGATGTTTCAAATTTCGATTTTTTTTGCTTGAAAAATGCATTTATTATAATAACAAAATCAATTGATACATTATTCAAAGTATTGTCCATCGTTAGCCACTTCTTTTTTCCATCTTTCTGGTAGCATATGTATTCCGCGCTAAAAGAACTGCTCCGGTTTTGAGGTAAATATTGAATCAAGCCAATTTCTGATACCCTGTTCTGAAGTGAAGCGTATTCCAGTATTAGCTTTCTGCATCGATCGAAACAAATGGTAGTCAGAAGGGGCAAGATGGGGGCTATAAGGCGGGGCGAGCCAAAACTTCCCATCCACTGTTTTCCAAATAGTTTTTGACAGGTCTTGCAGCATGTGGCCGAGCGTTGTCATGATGGAAAATTATGGCCTCGTGTCTGGTCGAATATTCTGTTCGTTTTTTTGTTGATTGCTCTCTTCAAACAAATCAATTGTGTTCGGTTTAGCTCCCCTGTGATCGTCTGACCCGATTTCAACAACTCATAATACAATTACCTTTCTGATCCCACCAAATACAGAGCATTACCTCGGCGCAATGCATATTCGGCTTCGGCCTATATATATACATATGACTTCTTGCGCTTGGAGTTATCGTAATGTATACATTTTTCATCACCAGTAACAATACGATACAAAAATTACCTCTTTTTGTCGCGTTCAAGCAGCATTTCCGACATGCAAAATCGCCTTTCAACTTCTCTCGGCTTCAATTCATATGAAACCCAATTACCTTGCTTTTGAATGAATCCCAATGCTTTTAATCATAGGGAAATGTCTTGTTGTCTGACTCTTAATGATAATTCAAGTTCTCTTTGAGTTTGACAACAGTCTTCGTGGAGTAATGCTTCCAATTGCCTTAATTTAACACACATCTTCAAACTTTTTTGGCTGACCAGGCCTCTCCTTGTCTTCTGTGTCGAAATCACCACTTTTGAATTGCGCAAAACCATCGTTCACAAGTTTTTTTAGTTATCGCATATTGACCGTAAGCTTCTACCAACAATCGATAACTTTTAGCAGCCGTTTTCTTCAAATGAAAGAAGGTTATCAGACTTACCCGCAAAACATCTTTTTTAGGCACAAAATTCGACATTATTATAGCGACACTTTGGTGTCTATCGAATACTAAATTATAATGACAGATGCTTACATTCAAAAATACCATATTTGTTATTATTGACACTAACCATATGTGAAAGTTATGCCGTATGTTGTCCAAATCGACATTACTAACTTGTATACCAATATATTAACCAATTCGTGAAAAATGAGAAATTTCAACTTTAACTACATTCATAACGAATTTTATCGCAGCTTTGGAAACATGTATTACATTAAATTAAAGTTATTATTTTCAATTTTGTATTTTTTTAACAAAATGTTTAACAAAAAACTTAAATTTTCTAAAAAAAAAAGTTTTTTGCAAGTACTGCTTTAACTATAGCTAACATTGAAATTCGAAGACCATATTCATGATCTGTGTCCCAAAGTACATCGGAAATAATAGGTCACATCCCCGATGCATAAAATTTGTTTGATTTTGTTGAACTGTGTTATTGTTGTGAATATTCGAGCTAAAACAATTTCAAGGTACTATTTAAAAAAAATAAGTATAGATGGGTTTTTGTTTGCTGTTTTTTATATACAAATATTTAGAAAAAGTGTTTGCTTATTTTAGCAGAGTAAAGATTTATAAACTTAAATTATTCTTTACAGTTATATTAGATTTTTATTTTTATATACATCGAGATTATTTTTATGTTATTTTCAATTTATAACGAGCTTTCAACCTCCGTATATTTACAAAAATAAAGCAAATAAAACATATTAGCCAGGTTGATACTAGTATTTCGATCTGGCTAAAGATCTCATCAGAACCCGAAGTTTTAGAAAAGCTAGAGCCTCCATAATAGGCAGAACTTTAACAAAAAACCCATTAATCATTAATTTTGCTCCATTCTTTTTTTTTTTTTGCTTTATTCTTTCTACGCTAAAAAATTGTATGTCAAAATAATAACGACCCTAATGTGTCTTTATTATATTTTTTTGTGCAAACTTGAGTCAGTCGTGTGTGCAAATTGTTTAGTTTTGTTATTATAACATAAGAATTGTTGTCATTTTGTAGTTTTTACAGAAAAAATTTTGATAATCGGTTTTGTAAATATTGGTTTTGTTTGGAAAATGAAAATGATGCATGAACGATTTTGACACCGACATTAAAAAAAAAAACTAACAAGGAAGCTACATAGTAGTGTAACTCGAAGATTTTTATCAAACTTGGACATATATATTTTTTTACATGAGCAATCGCACGTTTATGGGTTAAAAAGTGGGTCAAAAATTATGCATTTGTTTGTGTGAAAACTTGTCTCCAATATGAGAGATTTTATTTTTTACAAATTAAAAAAGTACTCGAGGAAACAAAACTTTTTGATGCCTAATATGACTAACGCTTATAGCATTTTTTCATTAAGGAAACAAAAATTGGTTCACCATGTCATAGAGAATATATATGTAGTATTGGTTAAGGCCTCAAAAAAATGCTTATTTAATGACTACATTAGAGAAATGTCAGCAATTAAACTGTTTATTGTAAAGAAATTTTACGACAAAAAATTTATTTTTCACATCTCCTCAGTTTTTATTAAACATTTTGGGGTTGATATATTTTCCCTTATTCATGCTCAACTACGTGGGTATTAATTACATTACATAAAATCCATAGATTGACATATGCAAATCTACGCAAACGATCGATCATTAATATTAATTATGTACACACTTCAATATAATAAAAAAAAATAATTATGAAAATGTTACATTAAGTACGGTTATTGATCATATGGGAAAGGAAGTGTTTTAAAAGCATGATCATTAGTATGTAACATGTGTGTTAAATGAATGCAATTGTGATCAAACGATATATAAAATAACAACAAATGAAAATGAAAATTATTCAATAACAAATCATTAATTAATTTTACACATAAAGACATTACAGACATGAAATATCTTCAGACAAACAAAATTCATTCCTTAAGTTGATCAATTAAAAATTTTGTTAAATAGCCAAGTCAGCGTCAATTCTGTAATTTATTCAATTAAAAAAATTATCATTATTACACTTACAAAAAAGTATAGTTCAAAAGTCTGTTAAACGGGCTTTAATTCAGTTTAGCAAAATTAAGTTGTTGTTAGCGATTAAATCAGTAATTTAGCTAAAGTCATTTGTTATCTGATTTTATGTCAAAACAAATTTCATCTGTATTTGAACTAATTTTTCGACCTAAAATTTAGTAATTCGTTATTATCAAATTTACAAATTTTTGTCAGTATATTCAAACCAAAATTGTTTTTAAACCATTATTTTTTGACTCCGCTGTCAATTTCACTTGTAGATGGCGCGCAGTTTCGTAAATTCATATAAGAATTGGACAAAAATAGAAGGAGTTGACGTACATAAGTGAAATTCGGTACACGAGTATACATTGTTAAAACAATTAACAAATGTTGTCAAAATCATAGCACGGACACGCCTACCTGTCATATATCCTGAAAGTGCAATAAAAGCTACAGATATTTTTCGAATGTAACAAAAATTGGTATATTTCTTCGATATGCAGCTAAAATTGTGTATGTATATTTTCGAGCAAAGGTACTCTATGCTCCCAAATATTCTTGAACTAAAAAAATATTTAAAATCTAAAAAAATAGTTTCAATGTTACGAAATTGGGTATATCGACGGCCTATATTCAAAAGAATGCAATTTTCAGCAAAATTAGTTTTTGAAGGGAAAGTCATCGCTGACGTTATGATATCAGTTTGAAAGCAAAATATCTACATATTCTAAAAAAGATTTGAGAATACATTTAAAGTAGTTGTAATTTATAAAAGACATGGTAAAGGAAAGTTTAATTAAAAAAAAATTTAGGTCGCATACGAATCAGATTTATATTGCTCTCTTGAACAATTGTATTTGCGTAGAACATTAAAAATATTCTTCCATTCCAGAATTTTATAACACAACCAAATTTATACAGCAATATTCCAATAATTGGTAAAACCAACGAATGCTGAGTTAAAAAATAATGTTGGTAATGATCGGTAGACTCAAACGCTGCAATAATGAAATAAAAATAAGTACTTAGAACTACCAATGTGTATTATGAACAAATATTCAGTATTTCCTTCTGAATAAAGTGTCATTAAAAATTTTGAATTTTTTACAAATAAAAATAAATAAATACAAAAATGTTAATCCACACTGGAAAAAGCAGAGAAAATTAAGAAATTGGAAGAGCATATTGTTCAGGTTCAGGTACAAGCATAAAAATAAATACAATTTTAACAAAAATTTAGGTCTTCTTTTTTCAGTTCAAACAATTTATGCAGAAAACACAAATGAAATTAAATATCGTCTGGAATAAAATTTAGATTTAAAAAGAATCCATGAAGATTAGATTATTATACATATGGAAACTCAGTAGGATGGTATTTTCAGAAGAAAATTATAGAATTTGCGGCTAAAAAATTTGAATCGCTGAATATTTGGCATGGTAATTTATGTTTTGGTTTTTGTTTTATGTTTTAGTATTTTTTAGCGTTAATAATTTTGTTATTTTATACTAATGGTTTGTTTCTATAAATACAAATTTAATAAAACAGAATCATATTGGAAACAGTATTTTATTTAATTCATTAGTAATTACATACAAAATACGGCTGAGTGCACTGAATATTCTTTCTAATTTAGTGCTTGTCTAATGCTTTTCAAATGTCGATAGCTGCAACCGAATAATGTGTACATGTGACTACGTAGCAAAACTTTGGTAATGGGTGCGATAAAGTAATGCATTACCTTGTAATGTGTACTCCTTACGTGTATCATTATTTTCCAACAAGAAGTAATGAGTTACCGATAATTTAACACTCATGAATTACCTTGTAATGATACCTCATTACATTTTACATTGCTTCAAAACATAACATAATGACTTACCGATCATCAATTACATAATGCATGAATTATAAACGTAAAGTAATTATTAATATATATTTTGAAAATCTATTTATAGACACATTACTTTGTGAATTTTCGTAAGCATTAGGGTAAGGTGTATGTTTATGATATCACGAACAAAAAACACGAAGCACAACAACTCATTTACATTTTAAGCAATAAAATATTATATGTATCGATAGCTCAGTTGGTAGAGTTCTCGCCTAACTAACTGTTAAATACCAGAAACCCCAGGTTCGAATCCAAACATGACCACGTAATTTATTTAATAAAAGAAAAAAAGTTATTTATTTAATTAAAAAAAATATCTGGGAAAAAATTTTTTATGCATTTTTTTATGAAAATCTATTTATAGACACATTACTTTTTCCCACCATGCAACCATATAAGTAACCAGTTACTTTACCCCCTACAAGGTAATGAGTTAAACCCATTAATTTTAGGCTCATCGCCTGTAAAATTCATCAGTGAAGTAAGGTTTAATGTAATGCGTGAAGCCCTATGACGATACATTACTGGTAATGTGTGGTTTTGCTGGGTACCTAAGTTCGGTTTACGACAAATTCGGTTATCACAACGAATCTGTTCTCGGTGTGTAATTATAATATTACACATATCAAATTTCATGCAAATTGCAAGGGGTCGAGCTGATGACTTCAATAATTTAATTAAAACAATGTTCTGCAACAAAACTAAATTTAGAAAGCAAGAAATAAAGTGTTTGCTAATCACATAATTTCTTCATCCTGTAAATTCACATCATTTGACTGCAAATGAAAATTATGAAATTTTGGAAAAATTTTTGACAAAGGAAAAATTTTAATTTTAAAATATTTTGATAACAGACCCGTGTTGAAAAGTATTACCATATAAGTTGTTATATAATCACATATTTGTTAATTGCAAGTACTTACAATTGTCATTAGAAATCGCATTTCTTTTTATGGGGATGTAGCGCAAAATAACGACATATTATTACTAAACACCTTATGAGAAATCAAAAAATATGTGGTATAGGTAACAGTGAAAATAAATTTTCAAAAAATCTAGATTTAAAATAAATAATATTTTTTTTATTGAATTTCTTTTAAAATAAAATATGCCCACATGGGATTCGATCTTTGGAATCCAGGCTATCAGTCAACCGCTCTACCATCTGAGCTATCTCGACAAGTTATGCCTGATAGGTAAAAACATATATGACTTGCTTGCATAAAATGTTGTTGCATTCCAGATTACAAAAAACTAAAAATAAGGAGGTATATATGTACTTACTGGAATTGAATAAATGATGGGTCTTAAAATGGATTTGCAAAAAGTTTTAAGATCATTAGTTTATATTTAAAATAATAATAACAATAAGTAGTAATTCATTTTTTATATTAAAATAATGGGAAAAATACTTTTTTGTGTAAAGTAATGCAGTTTTTGCACTGGCGTGATATTATATGTATTATTATTATTTGTTCAGCCACTAATTAAACCTCATGAATCAAGTTTTACTATACCGAATTTCGAAACCGTTCGATTAGGGGAGCTGTATTTTACTTTTTGCTCCTTGGAAAATTAGCGGGGATTAGAAGGAACTTATGCACTAAATTATGTATATTTTGGAGTATCTGCAACCCGCTTCCGAATTTAGTCATTTCTAGCTATTTTTTTCTCTATAATCTAGCCATTATTTACACCAAGAGTTGGCGACCTTGCATACAAGGAGTGTCTTCCGATGGATTCTCTCCGAGTTTAATTAAATTTGGATATGTGAAAAAGAAAAAAATAAATAAACAACAGACATTTTTTTTCATCGGCCCAATCTTATGTTTAGGGGTTAAGAACTGGGATCAAAAATGTTCCTATTTTTCGTTTTTTTCGGTTTATTTCGAAATGTTTCTGAGCAATTTCCGGCAAATATGATAACCACATGAAAGAGCACTAACCGGAATACAAAACATGTCCCAAAAATTTAAAGTGTTATTTTTTATTAAAAAAAAAATTGTTTTACGTCATATTAAAACTGGAGTTTGGTTAAAGAATTATAGTTGGATTAAATTAAAAAAATGTATATTAATGTCTATTAAAATTTAATTGAGGGTTTTTAATACATTCGTAATTGTTCAGCTTTTAAGCGACTTTTTCCGAAGAGCTTTATTTTAATTGGAATTTTTTTTCTCGAGTACATTAATGCTTCGTTCAAACAAATCTGAATTTCAAAAGTTTCAGACATGTTTCCATACGAAAATTTATCAACTTTGATAACACCTTTTACCACTTAAACGTGAAATTGGGCCGCTTAAAATATAAGTGTCCCTTATCTTCAGGCGCGGATATAGGAAAAGGTTTTGGGGAGGGAAATTAGAGAATTTTTAATAAACCTTTTAAACTTTTTCACATTTTTGTACTAAAAATTTTATTTTTGGGGAGGAAATGTCTCATTAAGAAATCTGAATAAATTCTATTGCTTCTACATAAAATTGTGTATGGCATCACATATTAGTCAAATTGAAATCCCGACTAATTTTCCAATCCATTGATTTATGCTTAAATTTTCATTATTGTTTGGAATGCGAAACAAAATATAAGTGCGTATTTCCAAAGAATTTTATGAAGTTTTAGCACATTTTATCAAATTATATATAATTTGATTAAATTAGATAGACCCATTTTTCGGATCAAATTATATCAGATGAGATCCCATGGGATCTCATGAGATAAGGTTATGAATGCCACTTCTCGGATCAGCTATGATATATGATAATGAATTATATATAAGACTATATATGATTATATATACCTATATCGGAACTTTTTTCATCGGGGGCTCTTATATAATCAGACCATAATATTTAGCCCCCTGTATTCAATTTTAAAAATTTATTTTCACTCGACTAAATCGTATCAAATAAAACTCAATGTAATATCCACCATTTTTTTTTTCATCATTTATATTTTTTTAAATCGGGTTGTCACATTAATGATACTATATCAAAAGTCATTTATGTGCAGCGAATGTCATATATATATATTAGGCTTATAGTAACATTAGCGATATCGTTAGTCATCAGTTGTGTTCAACTAAGAGTTGTGACTATAGCGAAATGTACTGTAGTACATTCAGGGGCGAATCAAGGGGAAGGGAAATTGGACATTTTCTCCCCCAAAATTAATTTTTTCAATAGAGAAATTTTAAAAATAATATAAAATTTTATAAAAACACTTTAGCTTTAATGTCATAGTTTTTACGTATTGTCTACCCTCCTGTTCATATATTCTCTCAATTCAAGAATCTTGAGAAACAAGAGTAAAGTCAGTTTTAACAGGTGTCGCAAATATTTGAAATTACTCATATATCGTTTTTAATTTGTCAAATAGTTTATAGTAAAATTTATGGGCTGATTTTTAAGAGTTAGAGCCCACTTTTTAGTGATAGTTTTATGTTGATCTGGAGATAATTCAATAAAATATATTAAAAGAGTTTCGATTTTATGTGTAGTTTAAAATATTTTTCGTTTCAAAGTTGTTTTCAATGACCAGCGCCTCTAGGTAAGACTTTTATGGTGCATTACAGCTAAAACATTCTTCCAATTTTAAGATTTTTAAATTTTTGTAATGAAATATTACCATTTGAGGGTTGTTTTGAAAGATCTTAATTAACTCGCACAAACTAATTTTAATTTCAATACAATATGTCAATATTTTTTTAAACTTGACAGAAAAGAAAACCTCTAATAAACAAGGACATAAAGTGTTGAAAAAATAACCACAACTGTGTTGAAATAAGATGCATAAGCGAACAAAAATAAAATATAATTGCAAAAATTGTTTAGACAAGTGTCGCAAGACAGACTAAAAAAGGGATGTTGCAATATGATGTGAAATATAAAAAATATATATATTGAAACTAAAATTCACACACCCACAATTAAGACACAATGCCAAGTAAGGACACTAATGCAAATATTTACATTAACGCAATAAGTGTTAAAGGAGTATTGAAACGATAGATAAACGAGGGTGGTTATTAAAAACGACACGCTTTGTATTATTTTAGAAAAAACAAACCTTGAATAAAGACAATTTTAAAGATATAAAAAACGAAACAGTTGATACTTATTCCTCTCTAAGGACATTATATGATTAAAAAGGATGAGTTATTCTTTTTTTTAATTTTTACTTTCTTTTACAAAATAAAAAGTTAATTATTTCAAGCAGCTACTTAGCGTGTTTATGCAACATACATATATGTCATCTTATAGTAAAAATTTTGAATTCAAAAGAAATAAACATAAAGGGGTTCAATTTTCAATGTCACATATCAAGCCAATGTCTAAGTAGCTGCTGCATATACTTGATGAATGATGATGGTTTGGTTAAGCGTTGGGTTCGTTCCATCATTTAATGCATGATTGAAAGTGCACTCATAAAATAAGTCTGTAAAAATAGCAGAAAAAGTTACAAAAAATTATTTAAAACTGATGTTGCAGGAAAAAACATTAAAATCAACTGCATGTTTTTGCTAAATATAAGTAAAGTAAAAACAGAAAAAAAACTGTAAAATCTGCTAAATTTCAGTTAAATTTTTAGTTGGTTGCACGAAAACTAAGCGCCATCTATTCGTGAAGAATGTTATTATAAATACGAAGACAAAAAAAAATACGGCTCTGTATTTATAAGACAAATAAAATACAGAGTTGTATCTGTCTTTTATTTGCCTTTATTGTTTCCTTTGCTCCTTTATTGTTTCCTTTGCTCCTTTGTACTCCACAGAGAGAATTACTTTGACGAATTCTCATGAAATTTTTCACTAAACTATTAAACATTATTGTACTAAAAAGGCACTATTTCTTTGCAAAGCATGTGCTTCCCCAATTTTACCAATATGCAACCTATTATTTTTATTTTTATTTTTTTTTTTATTTTATTATACTTCTCACATTGGTACAATAAATGACTAAGACGGAACTGTATAGTTGCTTTTGAATGTGATTTTTTTATACATAATTTCAAATCTAATTAAATTTTGGGGAATTTTAAGTGCACCAAAATCGTTGAACTTTCAACGTTATACCAAGATTGGTTAATCCTTCGTTCTGCTAATGCTTAACCGACCGTTGCCGATGCATTACGAACACTGTGCAGATTTTGTTTTCCTGCTTGGCCCATTATTGTAGTTCTTCAATTCTGAAAACATCTAGCCCTTTTTTCTTTTTTTTTTTTAAAGAACATTTGAATCTTTTTTATAGTTATTTTATTAGTTTCTAATAAACAATTTACATAATTTAGAAAGATTAAGGTTAAGAAGAAGAATAAACGTTTTTGCTATTTTAATGAACAGGCCGAATCTGTAATTTTTAATTTAAATTGTATTTATTATTTGCGTCTTATAATTGTCAGATTGTATCTATATGATAAAATTTCTAACAACCTCCCGGCCCTAAGAAATGAACCTGTGTTTCTTCTTACATTACAAACTTATCAATACCAACTCAGGACTGCATATCAAGTATGACCTCTAATGAAATGCAGCTAAATTTAAATATTTTCCAAATACGAAGTGTTCAATTCGCTTCTCAAAATAATATTTTTAGACTTTAGTAAACTCAGCAAAAAAGTATGAGTCAACAATTTGTATTGCGTCAAGTCAACATAGCAAAGTTTTCAACTAAAATCTCAATTTGAACTAAAAAATTAGTTTAAAATTTGCAAACTTGTAATACTTATGGCTTTAGTAATTTTTCTACTAACTTTTTTTGTATGAGTGTGGTGGTGGTGGTGGTTGATTTGATTTTACAGTTTGTGTATGTATCCCAACAGCTGTTTGTTTTTCTATGGTCTAAGCTACATAGTAATTAGCTCTGTTTGATACCTTCACTGGTTGTTCCATTCTAAAACCACTAGTTTGTAGCCCTTTTTTCTAAACACTAATTCATCTTTATAATCATTTATAATGCATCATTCATTTACATGTGCAATAATTATTTTTAAATCTTTTGTATTGCGGACGTGCTACATTAGAAAATATAAATCATTGTCAAATGTTATCCTTTTCGGATTATTACCAGTTACTAAACAATAATCGTTCAAAGTGGCTTTACAGTCCTATGGTGCATATAATTGTCAATATGCCACGAGTATGTTTACACTCCAATTCTAAATCACCATGTGTCCATTTACAGCAAATAAAACTTTTTTCTTAAAATCTTCTTTCTTGCCTATGAAAAAAAGCCAATCAAAACATTTATCATGTTTGTCTCCCTTTAATCGTTTGAAGTTGCACTTGAGACTTAAAGACAATATTTTAAGCGCGTGTTGCCTCTTTAAAGTTTAAATTAAACGTGTTTTTTACAGTCAAAAAGTTTGCATAAAGATCTGCTGGTATATGATGACAGCAGTTTAACAAAAATTTCATATAATAAGGAAATATGTTCTAATTGGCCTCTTTGACATGTCAAATATTTAAACAAGTGTGCTTTTAATCATACAAATTTTGCAACATCTTACTTACACTTCCTAAGGATTCCTAACATAATAAAAATAATTCAAATTTAATTTATTTTTGTCAGAATTTCCGGCACTAAAAGAAGAATCAAAGAAGAACAGTACTAAAAAAAAAGTACTCAATATGTTTAATGTAATTTCAATAAAAAAAAGCAAAAAAAAAAAAATTATAAGTAATTAAGTCGAGCCACACGGGCCTTAAAATATTTAGAGTTTTTAATTTATAAATTTTTTTTAGAATTTATAACTTTTTTTTTTGTAAAAATATAAAAACATGCTAACACATGTAGAAATTGCCAACCGTTACCAAACAATAGTACTGGCAAACCGCTACTATTTTAGTAAATCACACTGTGTTAAAAAATACCAAATTTAATATTGTACTTGAAAACCACTATTTTGTTTGTAAAGCATGTGTTATGCCAGTACCAGCAATAACATTCTTTGCCAATATTGTTTTATTATAACCAATTTCAAGTATTTTTTTCAATATTTTATTATATTTCACATATTAATATGATGTATAAGATTAAGGCCTAACTGTATGCTGCTTGTGGTTTTTTACACATAATGTGTTTTATTCCACATATATCTCAAAATTAATTTAATTTAAGCTATTTTAAAAGCACAAATTTATTTTAATTACCAACGTTTAGCCAACGGTGGCAAGGTCGCTAAATCCAACTGTTGCCCAAAGTTATCAATCGGGTAACAGGACTATACTGCCAATATTGTTAATCACACGTTCTGCCAACGCATAACGGACCATCACCGACGCTTTGCCAGCAGTGCGCCGATTGTAATTTTTGTGCCTGGGTATTTTCGTTGGAACTTACCCTATGGGGAATGGGACCGGTCCTGCGTGTGCCACAGGATCGGTCCCTTCGTGCCAGAGACCGGTCCTCTGCTAAACCCTATTCTATGTAAGCAACTGGCAACTTTAACATGGAGGTTGTCAATTGTCCTGCTTTAAACCACATAATGGCATGACACAGGACTAACCAAAGATGGGCATACCACAAGACTGTCGCAAAAAGAGCATGTCGAAGGACTAACCAAAACGGACCTAACCACATGACTATCCTTAAAGGGAAATGGTAGGAAATGCAACAATAAATTTCTAACTCATTGGCTTTTTCTAGTCAATATGTATACCAGTTAGGTGATATGTCCTACTTCTACCAGTCACAAAACTAGTCTTTTTAGATCAACTTACACTGCATAACTCACATCAATTGTAAATAATACTAGGCCTGTGATAAGTCCTTTTCCAGCAGTACAGGTTCTTTTAGGTCAATTTTCGCATGCCGATAATTTTTTAATAAACCAAAAAAAAAAAAAAAAACATAAATATCAAAAAAAAAAAAACAAAATTTATAATTATAAACAGCTTCCAGTGGGTAAAATTCTGGCCAACTGGCTTTTTCTTGTTAATAAGCATTATGGTATGTCCTACCTTTACCAGTCACATTATTGGTAATTTTAGGACAATTGGCACTGCTTAACCCACTTCAGTATTAAATTATTCCAGTCCTGTGATAAGTCCATCTTTAACCAGTCACTTTTAGGTCAATTGACTCCTCATTCCCCATAGGGTATTCATAAATCATAATTATCGAATAATGAATAACACCAACAAATTTTGAAAAATAAATAAACAATAAATGTGGCTTTTCAAGTTTTGATAATAATCTCCTTCAATAAATTTGCAGAAATATTTTTCTTTAATAAAACATTTTGGAAAAACGACAAATTTTAGAAAAATGTTAGGGGAAAGTGCCCCAAAATGGACATGGCTTTGAAATAATGCTGTAGAGCCCCAACGGAATAAGGTATTTTAATGTGTTATATACCATATGAAAGCACAATAGCTTGTGTATATTGTGGTCATCAAGATACATTTTTATATTGCACAATTATTGTTTTTAACTATATTTTTAAATTTTCCAAAATTGTGATTTTAAAAAAAGTTGGCTCAAGATGGACACTTTTTAAAAAATCTGTAATAATGTGAAAAATAAAAAAATGCTATGCTTATGTAGAGAATATCATACACATTTCATGCAGAATTATTTAAATCGCAATTCAGGAATATATACCAGGGACCAATGATGTCGGCTCATTTTAAGCACACAATTAATCTCTAATCTTAAAAATCGTTTAAACCAAAATCTCTTTTTTGAAAAATTTTCCTAACGAAAAGAAGTCTAAAAATTGATACCTTTTATTGGGCATGGTTTATCTATTGAAAAATATCCTGATTCTGGACACAATTTGCATAGCTCAAATTGTAATTTAAAATAATTTTTTGCAAAGAAATAAAACCATTATTTTAATATTTAAGTACAAATCAGGAATTCAATAAAGAAGTTATTGAATTTCATGTCATTAAAATGGTTGGTGTTATTGTCAGCAGGCCAGGCAAAAACATTGCTGCACAAAAATAGCTGTATCTTTCCAAATTTCGAAAAATCCCTTTCGGATACTATTTTTAGTATCTAACAAGGGAGGTGACCCGAACTCTCAGATTTTACTAAACTTTAGATATGTTGTAAAGGAGCAAACAAAATAGACACGTATTTTCTTTTAGCTGGAAAATCTCACGTTTAAGGGTTAAAAAGTTGCGTTTCAAATTCATTTGTTTTTGTATAAAACTTCTCTTTAATTTACGAAAACTAGAATTATTAGATTTAGATTTTGGAACCAGAATTGTCATATTTTTCAATTATTTCAAATATAGGTGAAAAACGCAGAAAACCCAAACGATTTCGAATATCTAAAAAAAAACTCAGACACCCCCTCGATTAAATTAAATAAGTATTACTACGCGTTATTTTTAGTTTAAGACAACTACAATTTCTAAATAAAACGCCAGATTTTTTTGTGCAACAAAAATACTTGAAAGTTTTTAGACACTGTTTGTGCACAATAGACCGGTCGTTATTTTCCAAAAAAAGTGTCTGATTTTGAAGTGCCGGGCAGATTTTATTTCCTTTTGGTCTAAAACCATTAAATTTAAAATTGGGGCTGATCGGATAATATTTAGTGGCCGCGCCCATCAACCAAAAATTTAAATACATGTAATATATGGAAAAATTTATATTTACTTAATTAACATAATATATAAAAGGCAAGGGAAGAAAACAGCAATAATTAAGAGATTAAACTTATTTCTGAGTTGAGTGTAGACTTGTTATGAGTCGGAAATTTTGTCCTATATGCTTCAACAATTTGAAAGACCAATTGTTTTTGTTCTTCATTCTTCGTTAGAATGGCGGTAATAATCTTTCATAAATTTCACACCGCGTTCTGCATATCATTGACAACAAATAACTGCCGACTAAAATCCAATGCTGCTTGAAAGTCTTCGTTTTCTACCCATGTTGATGGATCGCATTGCAAAAAGGCCGCAGATAAGTTGAATGCCGAAAAGAAATATTTAGTTTTATAAGAGACAAAATCTCTCAATGAGGTGAGGTGGAGCACTTTTGGGTCCGCAATTCTTCGCCCTTCCAATAGCTTTACATTGGGTTCTATTGATTGTAGACAATTCACCATTTCACGCTTTCTTTCTAGTGAAACATTAGGGTCAAGAATGCTAAGGCTGTAGTTTCCGGTGTTAAGTACCACAAATGTGCTTTAAATTTCGACAAAATTGTGTCAGATACTCTTTATCAATTTTCTGCGTAGCGATGGCATTTTTTATAAATTGAAGATCCTGGCTTGGAGCTTGGATGGCGTTTGGGCATCCGTACCAGTTTTTTATGTAAATCTTCACAAGAAAAATACAAATTTCTCGCAAAGCTTTGAATTCTGCTGCTGTTAAGCGAACTGCTCTCTAAAAAGAAATGTTTTCAAGCAATACAATCCTTTTCCCATGAACCTTGCATGTGATGTTGAACTGCATGTGAAAAAAATCATACCATCTTCTCCAAGAAATGTCAAGGTAAGTTGAAGAAATTCTTTATAATCTGCACGGATTTGCATTTGCTGCAGCTGATTATTGCAGAATATTTTTAGAGCTTCAGATTCTTCGTTACTTATTTTAGAGCGGACCAATTTCATCATCTAGACCACATTTGTACAACTCGTGATCAAGGTTATCCCAAACCGCAGCGAATCTGTTGAAAATGGGTACTTCGGGTTGCACTTGTTGCGGAATATTTTACTTCAATACACTTTTCAAAACAATTTCATACATGTGGTGGCGGCATGGGAGCTGATCAATTTCCGTTCTAAAAATTTGTATGAAAACAGTTGCACCGCTTTTTGATCCGGTATTGGAGGAAGTTGTATCAAAGCTCATGGCGCCAACTCGATCAATAATGTTCCAACTGACCAATGCGTCACGAACAGCAGTTGCAATGTTTTCTCCCGTAGACGGTTCTACAGCGGTAGCACTGAGAAATTTTGACGTACCATCATAACTGACGAGAATTGCGATTCTATCTACTTTTTTTTTACCAAGTGTTGATTCCATTAGTTTGCCATCCCAGTGAACCACCAACGATCGAGCATTGCTTATCTATAGAAAAAAACCAAATGGAAGAAAAACAATGAAGAAAATGAATAAATTATCGAGATAATTACAAATTACATATAAATCATAAGAATATAAATTGAAATAAAAAGTTACATTTTCTTGAAAATCAGTTCGAATGTTCTCTTCTTCCATTTGTCGATGTTTCTTTCGCATTTCATGAATAGATGTTCTATTGATAACTAGTTCACTAACATCCACTTTCAAAGCTTCTGCTGTAGCTATCAAAATATGTACGGCTTTTCCACTCGATACTTTAGCATCATCTAATGCAGCGGAAAGACGTGGCGTGATCCATGGGTTCGGCCTCTTTTTTTACGTACTTCTTTACCACTATTGACTTTGGTCATCGGTAGCAAAGTCCATTGTGGGATCTAATACCTCATCATCATCATCATCATCATCATCCATATCATCATTATCTTCCCCTGCTATCACTTATGCCGAATCAAAAAAGTATTATTAAATTAAAAAAAAACACAAATCATGTATGTATCTACCAATACTTTGCTTTAACATTTCTGAGTGTCTCCTCTTTCGCGCTTCCTCTTTATCTTTTCGCTCAATTGAACGTTTTTCTTGAGCGTACATTTTAAGATCGACACCAGCCATGCAACCCGGACGTCCCTTCTCGCTTTGTTTTTAATAAAAACTGTCTGTCTTCTTCGACAGGAATCATTTGCAAAGCATTTTGCATGGGCAATGTCGAAGAGATCATCCAATTTTCCAACAAATTCTCCTTGTTTACTGTGTGGTTTTGCTTTCGAAGAAGTTTTCCTAACACGGTTCCATTCATCATAATTTTAATTAGTTTTTCACAACATTTGTGTTCTTCACGTATTGGTATTCTAGCTTGTTGCCAAAACACCGATGCCATATTTACAGATAACTTTGCACTCTCTTTGGATGAAAATTTTGCGATTCGCATATTATAAAAGAATACTTGCAAAATTTGACGATTTGAGGGTAATTTAGCTCCCAATATTTGGTGTAATATTCGGCCAATAAGAATAATATTGGAATCCACTGAACTTCGAGTAGTAATTGATGAAGATGTTGTTGGCAAATCTGCCATTATGAAATTTCCAATTAGTGTCGTGCTAACAAATTATGTATTAATATTTTTTTATATTTCACACGAAAAACATGTAAACTAACTTACTCCTTTGAAATTCACACGATACACAAATTTACACAATATTAAATTCTTTTAATTCTTTTTACCGTTTCTTTTTTATAATTATTAGCACTTTTTCCTTAAACAATATCTGACACACATCAAGACTGAATGAAAATAAAGAATAAAGACTCAAAATACATATATTTTGTGTACTGAGCTATTCGCAACGGTACTTTTTTGTTTTGCTTTGCAACAGCAAGAGAAATATTTCAAAACGATATATATAGCCTTTTCATAAGTGTTTAAAATAAATAATTATGTTACTTGCTTCAACTTCTTATTAACCAATTTTGGAAATTGATGACTTATTAGAAAGATAATTTCATTGCTAATCGTAATCAATTAGATTTTGTAGAAAATATTCTCTTTTGTGCACTTAATTTGAAGAATATTGGGTAAATATAAATTTTTTCCATATATTTCATGTATTTAAATTTTTGGTTGATGGGCGCGGCCACTAAATATTATCCGATCAGCCCCAAATTTTAAATTTAATGGTTTTAGACCAAAAGGAAACAGAATCTGCCCTGCACTTTCAAAATTTATTTTAACGACCGGTCTAGTGCACAAGTTAATGCGTCTTTCAAAAAACTTTTCATTTGATACCAAAATTTTTTATAGCTACCTTAAATAGAACGAAATAAAACGA
This sequence comes from Delia radicum, assembly GCA_021234595.1. Lineage (NCBI taxonomy): Eukaryota > Metazoa > Arthropoda > Insecta > Diptera > Anthomyiidae > Delia > Delia radicum. Next base: position 86,911,885 of record CM037854.1, read on the forward strand.
AAACCGTAACATTTGGTTACTTTTGACCACACTTAGTAAGTCACTAATTACTTCAAAGAGAACGAAATAAACCGAAAATTTTTTAATTTTTGACCACACTTAGTAACGCCTAAACATGAGATGTGGAAAATAAAAAAATCACGGGTCCCTTAAATTTTTATTCTCCACAACATACCCGAATTACCTTGTAGGGGGTAAAGTAACTGGTTACCTGTTGAGGATAGGTTATGAGCCTATAAATAGATTTTCATTAGAAAACATGTATAAAAAAAAATTATTACAAATATTTTTTTAATTTAATAAATAACATGGTCGCGCTGAGATTCAAACCTGGGACTTTGGTTGTTAACAATTAGTTAGGCGAGAACTCTGCCAACTGAACTATCAATACATATAACATTTGATTGCTTAAAATGTAAATGAATTGTTGTGCTTCGTGTTTTCGTTAGTGATATCAAAATTATACACCTTACCCTCATGCCTACAAAAAATCACAAAGTAATGTGTCTATAATAGATTTTCAAAAAGATAATTTAATAATAACTTTACGTTTATAATTCATGCATTATGAAATTGATAATCGGTAAGTAAATTTTTTATATATTGATGTAATGTAAAAGGTAATGAGGTATCATTACAAGGTAATCCATGGGTGTTCAATTATCGGTAACTCATTATGAGTTGTTGAATGTAAGGAACATTACAAAATAATGCATTATGTAACCAACTATTGGTAGCTGATTACTTTATATTTCGAAATAATGCTGAAGGTAAGGAGTATTCATTACAAAGTAATGAATTATGTAATTCATTATAGGTAACGTACTACTTTTTGTTGAAAAAAAAAGATACACGTATCACAGTACATATTACAAGGTAATGTATTACTTTTTCGCACCCATTACCAAAGTTTTCCTGGGTATTAAAAAAATGTATTTGAGTAGCATTAAATCTGGTGTTTTATTAAGAAAGTTTAGCTACATTAAGCTAAAAATAATACATAGCAATGACTATTTTATTTAGTCGAGAGGGTGTCTGAGCGTTTTCCAATATTCGAAGTCGTTCGGTTTTTATACGACTTTTCCCGAAGAGGCCTTTGCCCTATATTTAAAATAATTCAAAAATGTGACAACTGTGCGTCCACTACATAGCCAATATGTGTATCAAAATTTTGTTTTATTGAGTACTTAAACCCTGTGTACAAATATATCTAGTTTTCTAAATTAAAGATAAGTTTTCATACAAAAGCAAATTAATTTTAACCCCACTTTTAACCCTAAAACGTGAGATTGGCCAGCTAAAAAAATACGCTTAAATTTTTTTTATCCTGTGGAACATATTTAAAGTTCAATAAAATCTGCGTGTACGTGTCGGGACACATCCCTTCGAATCGAGATATCATCGTGCAACTTTCCACAAATATAGAATTGAGCTCAGTAATAAAAAGAGATTTTTAAATTTTAAAAAATTTGCATATTTAGATATGAACTTTTAAACTCAATTCCCCAAAATTATCTTGGTCTTTTTTATTAAAAAATCAATATGAATATCATTTTGGCAGCCTTACAGCCATACCTAAACAAGAGCGGCAAGCGGAACGTTTTTTACCGCCTAGCGTTAACGCTGAAATGTCATCCCTAACAAGAGCGGCAACGCTACGTCAAATCGATAAAAACAGGGTTATCAAAATAAAAAATATAACAACCCTGATTATTTTAACAACACAGCACATTACAATATTGGTGTTTCTGATTTATGTTTTGTGTTTTGTATAATAACAAATATATATAAATAATAATATAAATAATAATATAATATATATATATAAATAATAATATATTTTTTTCTGTCTTATTTTTTTGTTTATATCAGGGATGAGAAATGAGAATTTCGTTTCGGTACCAATAAAATTTTCAAATAGTACTTTTTCGACTCTCAGAGTACTAAAATTATTTTTTATTTTATTTTTCTTAAAATTCATACAAAATGCATTAAAATAACGTTAAATGTTATTTTCAATTTATAACGAGCTTTCAACCTCCGTATATTTACAAAAATAAAGCAAATCAAGCATATTAGCTAGGTTGATACTAGTATTTCGATCTGGCTAAGATCTCATCAGAACCCGAAGTTTTAGAAAAGTTAGAGCCTCCATAACAGGCAGAACTTTAACAAAAAACCTATTAATAATCAATTTTGCTCCATTCTTGTCTTCTTAGTAATCAAGCACGTGGTTAGGTCTTTTCCTAACAAGCACCATGACGTTACTAAACTTTGAAGACCAAAAATGTTCTATTTATATAAAAAATTTTTAGTTTGTACTCTGGCTCAAGTAATATTGTTTACAGTTATATTAGTTTTTTGTTTTTATATACATCGAGATTATTTTTATGTTATTTTCAATTTATAACGAGCTTTCAACCTCCGTATATTTACAAAAATAAAGCAAATCAAGCATATTAGCTAGGTTGATACTAGTATTTCGATCTGGCTAAAGATCTCATCAGAACCCGAAGTTTTAGAAAAGTTAGAGCCTCCATAATAGGCAGAACTTTAACAAAAAACCTATTAATAATCAATTTTGCTCCATTCTTGTCTTCTTAGTAATCAAGCACGTGGTTAGGTCTTTTCCTAACAAGCACCATGACGTTACTAAACTTTGAAGACCAAAAATGTTCTATTTATATAAATGTTATTGAACATAAATTTATGTTTATATGAATTTATAAAAAAATAAAGTTTTACTTTAAAAAAAGTATATTTTTAAATTAATGTACAGGAACAAAGAACTCCAAATGAGATCCAAATTAAATTAATCAATACAGCTAAAAAAGAATTTTATATATTGGTTGATAATAACTTATTAGATTTTAAAATTGTAACAACAAGAATTTGTTGCATTTAATAAATCTTTTGTTTGTATTAGATTTGATACTGTTGGAACATGAAGTCTGTTTCTGCCTTTGGTTTTAATCAGATTTTGGTATGGAAAAATTCTCTCAATGTTTGCAGAAGAATGTGGTATGGATAAAATACCTGCAGCAATTCTTAAAATATCGGGAAATAAATATTCATTTTTAATTTTAGATACTTTCGACCAGAAACTACATATATTTTCCTTTCTAGAAAGTTTTAGTTCTTGCCAATCTGCCAAGAATGGCGTCAAAATTATTTTCTTCGTTTGGAAAATTTTTTATCCAAAATTTCACGATACTATTGGTTCTTCCGCAAACAACGTTTTCAGGTGAAAGTTTACTGAACCAAATTAAAGTTTCATTATAAAAATTTACTCTGGTCTTCAAATCCTCACAAATTTAATATAACATTTTTTGAAATTTTCTTTTATATGATTTACAGTGCCGGATTCAATCTGATTTGTATTTATATACAAATCCACTTCCGTACCACAAAAAACGTGTTTTAGCGGAATATGGTTATCGTGGATATTTAATTGTAACGGTGTGCAATTATCTAACACATCTTTATTTATGAAGTTGCGAGCAATATATTAATAAAATGTATATATTAATAAAATTAAAAAAATAAAATGAATTAAAAACTTTAAATCGTCCAATAGTATCAAATGAGTCGCGGGAGTACTTTGGAACATCGAATAGGAATAGTATCAAAAAAGTACTATAGTATCAACTTTGCCATCCCTGGTTTACATTTGTTGTCTTTTGCAACTAACTTCACTATAAAACGCTCTGTCAAAATCGGATTTTCCAATTGCGCCGCGTTGCCGCCGCGTTATTTCGGGATGCTACATACAAATTGTATGGGCATGAGAATTTTTGACAGCTAGAAAACGCTTGCCGCTCTTGTTTAGGTATGGCTGTTAGATGGTAAATCCGAAAATGCCATTTTTTTTTATTAAGTTGATATGTTTTAACCCATCAGAAAATAATCTGGATTTGGTAAGCAGTAACTACATTTGTATGCTTCCAAAATAGCGCTTCACCGCCTTGCAAAGCCTTATAAAGCAATTAGGGAAGGCATTCTGTCGTGCTTGCCAGAATGCCTTCTTTGAAGCTGTGAATAATGTTTAAAATGAAGCAATAAAGTATGCATACCATGAAGCACTTATGTTGTCAACGTACAAAAAAACGCTTCTTAGTGCCTAAGAAGGCATGAATTTATTGCTTCTAAGAGCACATGAAAGAAGCGCTTTAAGAGAGACATACCAAGTGGATGTCCCACAAACAACAAAAATCATGCCTTCTTTATTTGCTTTGGAAGCGCTTTGTTATCAAATAATGCCTTCCGGAAGCGCTTCTGGGTAAACACTATTTTTTTCTGGGAACTCATTTGATATATTTTTTCTAAACTTATTATTGGCCAAGAATATTTTACTAAATTCAAGAAAAAACTTGGTAGACTATTTCAAATCAAACATTTTAATTCACATATGAAATTTTTTTATCGCAAATCTCATAATAAAGTTATTTTTCTCCTTTCTTTTTTTGTTTAAAACTTCCGATGCCCTTTTAAATAAAACAAAAACTCACTCTTTGGTTCATTAACACTTTTTCCGCTTAAGCCATGAATAATTAAAATCCATTAGGAGACTGTTTTTTAAAGATTTCCTTTTACTAAATAATAAAATATTATTCAATATACAATAATGATTTGTAAAGAGATGAAGATGAAAACTTTTTAAAAGCCAGCTAAATGCAAGTAAAATTACTTAACAGAAAATAAGAAAAAAAATGCAAAAAATATATAATGAAATTATTTTTAAATATATTAAAACATTTGTTAAGGTAGACATTACTTAAGATCTTGGTCATAAAATAAAATATTGTTCATATTGCACATAAACCCAAAACAACCATTCAAAATCATCAATATTAAGGATTAATTTTTATGGTCAGTCTCCTACCAATGCTGTCTGTCTGTCCCCCTTAAAATTTCTAAGCACTCACACCCAATATTTCTTTTGATATATTTTTTTTTTATAGTATTGTATAATAATTTTTGTGTTTAGACGTAAATTTATTTAAAAAAAAAAATATTTTATTATATATTTTTTATGATCATTTCTCAACATAATTAACAACCCACTAATCTGTAGTACTTAACTTTAGTTATAAATATTTCCTTGCATAGCAGAAAGTTATTAATAAAATTATTGCCCTTTTTGCTGTAAATTAAAAATTCTTGTATTGTATTTTTATTGATTTTTTAAATCCACTTTACAAAAACATTTGGTATTTGTAAATAATATTCTTTAAGTAGCTAATTTTTTATATTGGCTACCTAAAATTTTATTACAACAGCGTTGTGCAATCTTAACAGTACAGGTTTGTCATATTTTATATTGTTATTGAACTAATATAAAAATTTTGGAGATTCACTAACGAGGAGAGAAAACAAAAATTATTGGCTCAATATTAAATTTAGAAGTCTCGCTTTTGAACTATATGTATTTTTTATGCATGGTGCATGGGTTACAAAACCACTCACAAGGTACAGCGCAAAAATTCGCTTAATATATATGCTCGACATATGTTGAAAAACGAATAAAATCTTCAATGTTTGATATTCCTTCACTTACAATGTAAAGGACAAAATATGATGACATTTGAAAATAACTGCCAGTCAAATTTTCAACTTAATTAGTTGAACTGGCAACTGTGGTAATAATTAACAGAACTAAACATAGCTTTATAGAAAATAAGTTCGCAGTAAATTTCGTCATACTCAAACTAAGTCATGGCATGTTTTTAACTTAACTAGTTGAGTTAAATAGATGATGTTTACAATTTAACACTTTAAGGCACGAAGAATGTTGATGAAGGCCGTTGCGGGCTAGAAAGTTAACTCCATTAATGCAGGTGTCAAATAACTTTTTTTCTAATGTTTTTTCTGTTAATTAAAGTAAATTATCACAAATAAAATTATAATTTTTCTGTTAATATGGAAAAAAATATTCATGATCTTTAACCGAACTAACCAACATCTCACACACAATTTATATATCAACAATAAAAATTCACTATTAATGGGCTAAATTTTTGAAAATTTTTGAAAAAATTTGATTTTATTAATTTTGTATACAAAGCCAAAATTATATATTTACAGCGATTTCTTTTCAAATCTTGTCAAATAATTTCGGTAACGGTATTTTAAGGATATCGCTATTTCAATTATTTCGTTAACGTTATTTTAGCGATAACGGTATTTTAGTTATTTCGGCAACTTTATTTTAAGGATATTGATATTTTAGTTATAAAGGTAACGGTTATTCAATTATTTATTATTATTTTAGGAAATGAAAGTTGAAAGGGTTTGTATTGTCTGCCATCCCTAGTAAATAGTCTCAAAAACTCTTATATTATTGGAAAGTCTTACTCTTTATAAAAACTATACGCAAAATACAAACTTGACACAATACATATAGGTCAAGTATAAACCACAACAGTTCAAATATAAATTACAGTATAATTTCTTTTGGAAAATAAAGTTTCTTTTTTTAATGATAAGTACTATTATGCATAACGTGACCAACTATTTTGCAATATTTGAGTTGAAATCGCTTGAAAACGTTTCAAGACAAATTAATAACAACTTCTGTTATGCCTTTCCGAGCAAATATTTCTTCGGATTTTGTGTGTACTATTATGCATAACGTGGCCAACTATTTTGCAATATTTGAGTTGAAATCACTTGAAAACGTTTCAAGACAAATTAATAACAACTTCTGTTATGCCTTTCCGAGCAAATATTACTTCGGATTTTGTGTGGAGGATTGTGTTGAGTTATTGTCATTATAAAATATTTTCATCTTAACTGAAAATGAAAATATATGGTAATATATGAACATATATAATTCCATAGATAAGCATTTACTTTTCAAATGTTAGCATGTATGAATATGTATGTCATGCGCGTCTTTACTTTCCTCACTACTAGTATTGACACCAGCTTACTCTCTGCATTACTTTAACACAAATAATAATGACTTACTAATAACTAGTTAAATTTCCCATTTAATAGAAAAAGGTATCATTATTATTTTTATAATTATTTGAAATATAAAGTAATGATCTAAAAAATGAAAATTTGTTTTTAGACTCATTATTTTTATCACTTCTTTGAAGTACATATATAACTACTTACTTTTGATTTTTTGTAAGCTTAAGTAATGATATTTTATGCAAGCAAGTCATTTATTGTAAAGCGGTTAACTGACAACCTGGAGGCCCGATTTCGAATCTCAACCTGTCACCAAGCAGCGATATGGCAACTGATTTTTCAGTGAATGGATCTGCAAGTTAAAAACTATGAGCAAAAAATAATATAAATAAAAACACTCTTGTAAGTTTCAAGTCATTTTCTAGTTTTATAAATTTTAAATGGACATTCACTATCGGGAATGGGACCGGTTCTGCGTGTGCCACAGGATCGGTCCCTTCATGCCAGAGACCGGCCTTCTGCTAAACCCTACCCTATGTAAACAACTGGCAACTTTAACATTGGCTTGTCGTAGGAGGGGGTCATTTGTCCTGCTTTAAACCACATAGCGGCATGCCACAGCACTAAGCAAAGATGGGCATAACACAAGACTGTCGCAAAAGGGCCTGTCGTGTAAAATAAACGAAAACTAAACAGCCTCCAATTGGTAAAATGCTGTCCAACTGGCTTTTTCTTGTAAATAAGCATTCTGGTTAAGTGGTATGTCCTCCCTTTACCAGTCACAGGATTGGTAATTTTAGGACAATTGACACTGCTTAACCCAATTCAGTATTAAAATATACCAGTCTTGTGATAAGTCCATCTTTAACCAGTCACTTTTAGGTCAATTGACTCCTCATTCCCCATAGGATCAATTCTTTTGGCGAACACGTTTCAACGTGAAACTTTTAAAAATAACCCTTGGAAACATAAAAAATAATTTTTCTAAATAAAACAACTGCAATTGCAGTTAAAATAACTACACCCGCATTACTACACAAATAACTGTCATGCAGTAAGTGCAGAACTTTTCTGAGTGCATCCTTAAGTCAGTTTCAACAGATGCCAAAATTTTCGAAGTAGGTTATATATCATTTTGAAGGTTTGGGTAAGGCCCGTAACAATGACCCTGAAATTGTTGCAGAGCGTTATTCGGTATTCAAAATACACTTTATTTGATCAAGCATTTGGATTTGTGAGAATTATGATTTGAATTTCTTGATATAAACAAAATTATGCATTTTTACAAAAATTTAAACTAATAATTAACTCATGATGTAGGAAACATCGAAGACGAGTATGAAATTATAAACCAGCGGTACGAGTTTAAATTTTCACCAGAGGCCCCAGTCTTCAATAAGTTTGTACACAACTGTTGTTAGTCTGTATAATTCTAATGCGATTAGTGTGAAGGCAATATTAGTAATTTATATTAAGTGAAAGTAACTTCTGGTATTTTTATTTGTTTTTCTTTTTATATTTTATACATCCATTAAAATTGCATTTCTATTTAGATAAAATTTCCAAATACACAATATTGAGAAATATTTCTAAGCCACTTTTACTTAAATTGTGTTGGTCGTGTGTGAAACAATAAAATTTATTTATGTGTTTTTTTTTTTTTTGTAGAATAGAAACAAATATGTTAATGTATTTTCGATATAAAACGCACGACAAAGCAATTAATTTTTTTTTACTAAAAAATTTAAAATATCTCTTTAGTGTACAAATTTAAATGATTTTAAAATCATCAGGTTTGAGAAAATGAAAGGCAAAGTTCAAAAATTAAGTCAAGTGCAAAAAAAATATTTATAAAGGTTAAAATATAATTGACTTGCAATAGATTAACTTTCAATATTTTGTAACATCCCCAGATATTTTTTATTTGAAATTTAAATTTTATTTACAAAATCCCCATTAATTAAATTATGCTTAGGTCCCATATTATTTATTCTATGGAAAATTATACAAAAACTTAAATTTTTCTCCAAAATATCTGTGCTTGAGTTATATCCCAACACATTGTTGTACCTACGCTGACAATTTTTTTAGTAACTACACATTAATATTAAACTTAAAATAAAAAAAAAATGATAAAAATAAAATGTAAGTTTGTAAATTTCTTATCTTATTTACCACTTAAAAGTATTTTCTAAAAGGTGACATTCTTCATACCTCATGGGCAATTACAATACCTTTAACACTTGCCATCACATAAGTCATACCAAAAGAAACGTGCACAAATGTCTATGTGTTGTATTTAGGGAATACAAAATCCAGCACTTTTTCATTTCCCGAGAAAGCGGGACATTTTTTCGTTATTCCCGGGATCCCAGGATTCCGCTCGAAAAATAAATTAGTAATACATTTTTCATACCAAATCATACTTTTTGTATTCAAAATGTCTTATATATCGCTGATTTACTTCAAGAACGTCACAACTCAAAAAACATGATTTTTGAGTTAATGACGCAGAATTATTCCTTATATCACATATCATATTGTGTAAAAAATTCACATTGATATCTTGTATACTCACCTCTTGAGAGAAATTATTTCGTTATTTTTTTCTTCAAGGTGGGAGTAAATTAAAAACTTTAAACTCGTTTTCTACAAAATCAAAATTTTTGAGTTATGACGTTATTGAAGTAAATGATTGAGATATCCTACATTTTTTTTTATATTTCCGTTATATTTCTGTTTCTTTTTTTCTTGGAATATTTAGTTTTTCTCAGATTTTTTTGTTTTTATTAACTCTGCTTGAAATAGACGTTTTAATAGCAATTACTTTATATCTTAGAGTTTGATTAAAAAAATCATTTTAAAAATTGCAAGCTTATAATATATATTATGTTAAAAAACATTTACACAAAATGTAAAAAATTTAAAAAAGTGTTTAATCAATAATGACTTTTCATTTCTAATTTAAAGTCGAAGTCTAAGATAGATCAACGGTGAAGTTAACTGTGGAGGTGAAGCTAGCAGATTTCTTCCTTTAAAAAGTTGTTTAAAATGTTAAATGCTGCATTAAAAATATTGAATATTTAACTCTTTAAATTTAACTTTTTTGTTTGAAATTGTATTCTTAAAATCGCGTGATTTCCGAACATATGCTTAGATTACCGGGAATCACAGGATGGGAAATCCCGGTATGCATTCCCTATTTGTACTGCATCATCTTCATCGTCATCATCAACTGCCTTAAGAAATTCGTTTTTAACGCACTGTACAAGCCAACACTCTTCTTACTTTTTTCAAGTTCACATATTTCTATATCTTTCTTAAGAATCTTAAAATTATCTTAAGCAAGGCTGCACATCAATTAATCTTAAGATCTACAATACTGGCGCAATGAATTTATGTTTTAACAAGAAGGGTTTTTAATGTATGTCTAAATGTGAAAAATATGTATGCCTTAAACGACAATATCAATGATAATGATATTTATATGCTTCACAGGATAAAATGTAATAATTTACGATTCAAAATATTTCTTACTTAAGATAAACACATTTTTAACTTAAAAGTCAGATATATTTAATTGACAAAAATCTGACAACATTAATATATAAATGCAGATGCAAATTCAAATCTATTTAGAAATTGACTTAAAATTAAAAAAAATAGTAAACGTTTTTGCTAAAACTACTAAAACTGGGAGTTGTGGTGTAATGGTTAGCTCGTCGGACTTTTACATAGATGTTGGAGGGTTCGATCTCCGGCGGCACCACCTTCAATTTAGTAAAATAATATGTATGAGTTTTCTGTCAATTCTGCATATCGCAGCGCCCACCTTCGGTGTTCCCATGTCACTTAACCCCACCGAAATAAAATAATGAATCAGGGTTATTCAAAAAGCTTTACTAACTTAACAAAAAGCTTCACTAAGTCTTCATCATGTGGCGAGCAAGAATTGTTGCAAGATTTATCAGCTCGCGCAGTTACAGTGTTGCCATGTCTGAAGCCCTTCTTCTTTTCCCACCGTTCATCTCTCTACTCTTCCTTTTGCAAAGAAAGGAATAGATTAATTTTTGGGTGCAAAAAAAGAAACTGTGTGGTGAAAACACATTTTTGAGGTGAACAACTATTTTTGGGGTGAAAAAAATTTCAGGCGATGAAGTGAAGCTCACTTTTGGTTAAATGGATACGTCAATAAACAAAACTGCCCTATTTAGAGTGATGACAACTCTCAAGTGTATGTTGAGACATTGTTACATCCAGAAAAACTGACTGTTTGGTGTGCTTTATGGGCTGGTGGAATCATTGGTCCGTACTTCTTTAAAAACGATGCTGGTCAGAACATTACAGTCAATGGTGACCTCTATAGAGCCATGATTACTGACTTTTTCGTTCATCAATTGAACAATCATGATGTGCAGGAGCTGTGGTTTCAACAAGTCGGTGCAACATGTCATACAGCTCGTACCACAATTGATTTATTGAAGGTAACGTTTGGTAACCGCATAGTTTCACGTTTCGGACCCGTTAAGCCCAAAACGATTGACCACTTGGAGGACAACATTCGCCGCGTTATTGCCCATATACGGCCAAAAATGTTGGAAAAATTCATCGAAAATTGGAACTTCCGATTAGACTACGTCCGAGCCAGCCGTGGCGGTGATATACCAGAAGTCATATTTAAATTATATTGTCAGAAGATTATCTTTCGAATAAAGTAAATTTCATTTCAATTTAAAAAATTCATCTTTGTTTTATTTTATTTCAAAGTTTTATACCTCTATAAAAACACCCTTTATAAAAAAAAACGAAACCGGTTTTGTTAAAATCTGAATTTTTAAACAAACCAAAATCCGGGTTTCGAAATTAATCGTTTTTTTTTTCTTGACACTACCCTTTACATTATATATTTAATCAAAATTCAGGCCTGCTGGCCTGCAGTGCGCCTGTAGTCAACAGCTAGAAGGGTTAACATACACTCTGGGAAAAGGCTTTATAAATATGAAAAACCTCATGAATATGATAAAAAACTTCATTGATTTTCGTCCAACGTAATATTTGTGAAGTGAAATGTTTCATTTATATGATGAAGAAGTTTCACCAAATTTTATGAAATGATTCATAATTGTTATTTAATATTTCATAAATATGATGAAGCAGTTTCATAAATTTGTACGAAAGTGTTATAAATTTTTATGAAATGTTTTATAAATACTATGAAACGTTTCATAAATGTTTCATAGTATATTAAAAAAATCGATTTGAAATTAAGAACACATCAAATATTATTTAAGTGTTGTTTTGAGATTTCAAATAATTTATAGTAGTTTTTGAGTTCTAAAAAGTCTAAAGTCTGAAAGTTTTTTATGAAATGATGAAAGTCTATGAAACATTTGTCATATGTTTTTATAAAAGTTTTCATCATATGTATGAAAACTTCATAAATATGACGAAGATTTGATGACAAACAAATTATGCAACAATATCACCAATTTGATGAAACTTTTTTCTCTGAGTGTAACGACGAATAATATCCAATGTTTCATTATTTATTTAACATACTACTGATATATATCGTATTAAAAAGTTTAATCTTTTTGTCATTATAAATAATACAAAATCCATTAGAATGGTTATTTAACTATGTATAGAAGATTTTAATACATGGCATCATCATAGATATAGAAGACTGCTACTACTACTCTTTATGTTAACAATTTAACTTCAGGCTACCATTAGATATTTTAGTTTATGACATTGATGATATGATAGTAAATGTAAATACAGAGGCAATAACAAAACACAAAAGCCGACTTCTATTGAATACAGCAGCATATAAAGCGATTTTCATAACAAATTAGGTTAAAAGCATATGATGATGAAAACTATAATATTGTATAAGAGCATTTCCATTTTATTTCAACGACTAATTTTTCGATTGTCTCCGCTTTTGATAAAATTTGCTGAGTATCTTTGGTAGTGAATGCATACTTCTACAACGATTTTATCTTTCGAGAACTGTGGCAATTATTAAGCGTTGAAATATAGAAAATTACACTGATAGAATTATCTGTACTTCGATGTATAAGCAAAAAAAACCGAAACCGAGCTTAAACCAGTATTCGGCTCCGGTTTTTAAAAATCTGACTATTTGAATAAACCAAAAATCCGTTTTTGAAATCACCATTATAGTTTCAACCAGAAATTTCGTAATTTTAAAAGTAATTTAAAAAAGAAGTAGAAAAGGTTAACCGTTGTAAATGTCAAATCAAAGATAAATTAACCATTGTTAATAAAAAAGCTATTCATTTATTTTTTATATTACTATTTAAAAAGGAATACCACAATCAGTTAGTATTTCATAACTTCCCGAGTAATAATACATTCTCATGCATAACACAATATGTAATCATATGTGGTTACATAAAAGCTATATAATTTTAGATATAACAATATATGCTGTCTTATACAAAAAAATGTTGTGTACTAAATAAGATATGCTTAGATATGGTGGCATATGAGTAATGTAATTCAAGATATAATAATATATAAATTAAGATTAACACTTTAGTTTGAGATATGATCATATATGGTACAACATCATTAATATTTGCCAAGCGTATAAGACATAATGTAATACATAAACCCATATGCGCAGATGTTCAAAACATTGTTCTTTAAATTTATTTCATATTTTTATTACAAATAGTATATGTCGTGAATCCAATTTAATCTCTAAATATCTCATTATATCCACCAAAAACTAATTATCTTTTTAAATGTTCTAAATCCAAGTAAATCTAAATTCATCCCACGAGATATTTGGATTCCATCAGGATCTTTACTTATATATTTTTGGATTCCCCAATTTTTAGATAAATTTTGATCTAACTTAATCTGGTAAAATATTTGAGGGATCTTATCGAATATTATTGGATACCCCAATTCTGAGATAAACTTGGATAAGAATAAATATTGATCTATATCAAATGAGATCTGATTTTATAACTTAACTTAATATATCAAAATTTACAAAAATTTAAGAAACATATTTTAAAGCAGCAGTTTTAAGAATGCGTTAGGCCTCTTTTTTTTGTTTGAATCAACTCAGATCTCGACGCATCAATAACTGCTTCTTTTAGAGAAAAACTCTTTCATATAGACCGTTTTCTGCGTAAACTCGACGGTCTAATACTCCCCAAATATTTCCATATTCAGACGAAAGCCATTCCATCGTCTGACGATTTACATGTACTTAGGCATTGTCTAGTTGGAAAATGAATTCTTTTTCTTGCTTTTTTAATAAAAGGCACTAATTTTCCTTCTAATACTGTAATGTACTCAGAAGAATACATCTACCAAATTAACCATAACATCGAAAAAAAGCGCTCCAAACCATTAAGGATCTCAAATAGTTGTTAAAACCATCTAGGTCATCAAGTTTGAACCTTTTATCATCAGAAAAACTTACTTTTAAAAGAAATTTATGTTCATACTGTCCTACTTACCTTCATCTAGTTGGTTTGTAAATTCCTATTAGCAAATTCAAGTCGAGCAGTTTTGAGGCGGGGTAATAACCTCGGCACAGACATCAGCTTTTGGCAAGTAATTCTCTGGGAATTCGTTAAGAGCATTTGGTTGATTTGGACAAATTTACTTTATATTCATCGATTATCTGATTGAGACTCTTTATTGAGTTGCTGGCACAGTTGATTATTTTGTGATAATTTTACGCCGGTCTTCATCAGAAAGCATTTTTCGGGCCGCCCGTTTTACCATTGGCACTCGGATTATTTGCAAAATTTTTGACATACCACATTTGAACTATTTATTTTTCTAGCAATTTCCAGAAAACTTAAGCCACTTTAATAGACAGGAATTTTCCCTGTTTTAAAATCACTTAGATTAATTAAAAACAAAAATAATTCCTCAATTTTTCTTTATTTGCTACTCTGCTATCCCAGCAAAAAATAATCTGGATTTAGTAAGCAGTAACTACATTTGTATGTTTCCAAAAAAGCGCTTCACCGCCTTGCATACTATAAAGCAATTAGGGAAGGCATTCTGTCGTGCTTCCCAGAATGCTTTCTTTGAAGCAGTGACTAATGCTTACAATGAAGCAATAAAGTATGCATACTATGAAGCACTAATGTTGTCAACATACAAAAACGCACTTCTTAGTGTCTAAGAAGGCATGTATTTATTGCTTCTAAGAGCACATGAAAGAAACGCTTTAAAAGAGACATACCTAGTGGGACATCAAGAACAAAAATCATGCCTTCTTTTTTTGCTTTGGAAGCGTTTCGTTATCAAATAATGCCTTCCGGAAGCGCTTCTGGGTAAGCACTATTTTTTGCTGGGATTGCAGTCTTAAAAACAGTTATAAGTTTTGAAAAATGTTTTTAATATTAGCATTTTTCAATATCTTTCACACAACAAAAGTTACGGCCTTTTGAATTATGTCCCATCACATCATTTTTCGATATTTAGAAGCATCAGGGTTGCCAGAGTTTTCAAAATAAAAAATTGTTTTAGAAATATGCGCGGACTGCCAAACACACTCACTATCGAAAATTTGTCGTTGAAATGAAATGGAAATGCTCATAAGATGAATTTCATATTAAAACCTATAAAAAAAGGCACATTTTGAACCCGACCCCCTCAGAATTTGATGAAATTTTTCATACAGCTACACTTTACCTATACAAACACAGCCTCATATTTAGAATTGCATTTTGAAAATATGTGGGCGTGGCAAGGTATCGAAGTTTTTGAAAAATCACGGTAACATGTACTTTCAAGCTGAGATTACTACGGAATGGATGAACCGATTTTGGATTTTGATACCATTAGAAAGGTATTTCAATTAGCTTTCGAAAACATACACTGTAAAAATGTTATATTACACTGAAATTTTTTTTTTTGCGAAAAATAAAATTTTAAACTGGGAAAACACTTCAAAGGCCAAGTGTATTTTTTCAAAAAAAAATTTTTTTAGAAAGGTCTATTTAATATATACAACATATCTAAAAACAAAAATGGTGTTTTTTTTTCAATTTTTTTAAGTAAATGCATCTCTTGTTAACTTCCTTATACATATTTTGATATCATTGTGTGACAAAAAAAAATAAAGTAGCTATACTTTGAAAGTTATGCAGATTTTTTTGTAATTCTAATAGATAAGAACAAGAAGCGTATTATCAAATTTTTCAGACACCGCCAAAATATGGATTTACCCTTGGTAAAATTTTTTTTATTTTCATTTTTTAAATTTAATACATAATTTTGCGCATACTGTTGACTTTCGGAATATTTGCTAACTTTTAGTGAAGTTTCATCTAAAGGTATACAAGAATGGAAGCTATGAGTTCCTGTAATAGTTTTAGCATTTTTATACCTTTAAAATAGCTCTTCTTTTGTTTTGTTATAGTCGTCAGCGTCTGCATAAGCAACTTCTATGGAGGTCTTATAAGTTTGTGAAGCCCAATGATAAAGGTCTTTCGCCGTTTGAATTTGGTTTTTATGTGCAATGCTGTAATTCCGAGCGCCTCTTTTTAATGTCCCACCTATACCATCACATGCAGATATTCCATGGCTGGTTGCGTAAAAGTGCCACTCATCGAATATTTCGAAATCAATTTTATGATGACATAAATTAATTAAGTTGTATTTGTTTTGGTATTGTGCTCCTGCACCATCTGACAAGTAGACAACTTTCGTAATTGAATTGCTTATATTGGACTTAACTAAATTAATCATTTTTGAAATATACAGATGAACTGCTATGTTATCATGGATATTACAATCGTATACTATGGCAAAGGTTCTATAAATTAATTTTTCGTTATCTTTGTAACAAACAACGAACGGATGTATCGTGGCTTGATTATTATCCTTGAACGGCATTATCCTTGAACGGCATTTTATATAACAAACGCATATTTTTCAGCGAAATCCATTTGAATTAGCATTTCTCCTGTCAGCAATGTCATTTTTTTACTTACGAATCGGGACTTGCGCTAAGCTATGAAATGATGTGGCACCAGCTTATTGATGTGTTTTACAAAATCGTCAAAAAATGTGTCTGTAGTAGAGGAAATTGCGCTCGGAATTATAGCATTGCACATTAAAACCAAATTCAAACGGCGAAAGACCTTTATCATTGGGCTTCACAAACTTATAAGACCTCCATAGAAGTTGTTTATGCTGACGCTGACGACTATAACAAAACAAAAGAGGAGCTATTTTAAAGGTATAAAAATGCTAAAACTATTACAGGAACTCAAAGCTTCCATTCTTTTATACCTTTAGATGAAACTTCACTATAAGTTAGCAAATACTCCGAAAGTCAATAGTATGCGCAAAATTATATATTAAATCTAAAAAATGAAAACAAAATAAAAATTTTACCAAGGGTAAATCCATATTTTGGCGGTGTCTGAAAAATTTGATAATACGATTCTTGTTCTTATCTATTAGAATTACAAAAAGATCTGTATAACTTTCAAAGTATAGCTACTTTATTATTTTTTTGTCACACAATGATATCAAAATATAACGAAGTTAACAAGAGATGCATTTACTTAAAAAAATTAAAAAAAAAAAGAAAAAAGAACACCATTTTAGTTTTTAGATATGTTGTATATATTAAATAGACCCTTCTATTTTTTTTTTTTTGGAAAAAAACACTTGGCCTTTGAAGTGTTTTCCTAGTTTAAAGTTTTATTTTTGGCAAAACAAAAATTTCAGTGTAATATAAAATTTTTACAGTGTATGTTTTCGAAAGCTAATTGAAATAGCTTTATAATGGTACCAAAATCCTTGAAATCGGTTCATCCATTCCGTAGTAATCTCAGCTTGAAAGTACATGTTATCGTGATTTTTCAAAAACTTCGATACCTTGCCACGCCCACATATTTTCAAAAATGCAATTTCTAAATATGAGGCTGTGTTTGTATAGGTAAAGTGTAGCCGTATGCAAAATTTCATCAAATTCTGAGGGGGTCGGGTTCAACGAATAACGGTTTTGATATGAAATTCATCATAAGTAGAGCAAGGCATTTCAAGCAAATAAATGTTTTTAATCTTAAATCTAAAACTGATGTAGACTAAATCTTCAATCTAATCATCAATTTTATAATAAAATGGCATTGATTTTCATTTTTATATTTGCATATTTTTTTTTTTTGCAAAAGTGCATTTTTTTTCACATTATGTGACTTTTTTAATGCATATTTGTGCATAAATTTTAAATATTTTTTGTTGTTCATAAAAAATTTAAAATTTGGAAATCGGAAGATTTTGTTCCTATGTAAAAAATATATGCCAAATTGAATTTTCCTATATTTTGTTGTGTTGAGGTGCCTTAATGAAAGTGTTTTCCTAAGTGCATGTTTTTAGTGCACATTTTAATTTTTATCTGCAATTAATAAAAACCTTTTTTAGTTGCATAAAATTCCTTCCCCTACTCTAAAGTGATGTTACTAAAAACTATGATATTGTTTTTCTATTCTTTTGATGATAGATACAATAATTTAATAATGTGGTTTTGTAAAAAAGTCTATTTTATATAGTTAAAATAAAGTAGTTTTTGATTGACTTAGTTTACTATATCGATTAAAAAAATTTTTTATAAAGAAAATAGTTGCTAATGAATTTATAATCCATAAAATATTTTACTTTGTATTACAAAATGTCATTAAAACAACTGTCACTTCAATGATCATATATCAAAATTTCATTAAATATTCCAATATTAAATATAATCAACCATGTTTTTTGCGCATTCTTTGTAATATGATTTCTATTCATCGTAAATGGGTTGTATGACATAAAAGGTGGGTGTTTTTTCTAGCTTTTTTTCAGCATGCCCCTCAAAAACCACCACTTTAAATTTTGATTCTTTTATTTTTCAAAAATATGCTAATAATAGTAATTTCTATAAAATTTAAAAACTATGAGCCAAAGCACTCGCATTATTTAGTGTATGTCGTTGATATGGTGACAGTTGTTGAGTTAATCCTAGTAAATAGCCCGAAGCAGCAAAAATATCTCTATGAAACACATGCTGAAAAAATATTTATAAAACCATATTTGTTACAGTTTTTTTGTTGCCATTGTACTTTGGGTATGTTAAATTTGTTAGACAATGGTTTGACTTTTTAAAGTGAATACATAATAGAGTACCCATGAAATATATGAGAATTTCAGAGAAAAGTTAGTTTTTTTCATGCTCCCCGTGCATTTTATGATACATTGGGTGTGAAAAATAAGATTTGCGAAAAAAACTGGACTTCTATCGCTCAAACCGTTCATGCCGGTTTGGCATTTGACCTAAAATAGGATCTAAAAATGTATAAGAGCTTTGGTGTTCCAAAACTTTTTAAATAATAAGGTTTCGTTAAAAAGTGTTTTAACGAGGAGTAGGCAAATAAAACAACAATTGTTGATACCTACATATAAAAAATGTTGGTGTCTTTCGCGATCAAAGTCAAAATTTTGAAAAAACGTATTTTTAACGGTTCACTATGGCTATTATGTAGGTAAAGACAACTGTAGTCAAAACAAATCAAATTTCACTTGAAGAAAGGACAACTAACATTTCATTAAATTCAAATAACATTTGTCATTTGTTTTTACTGCTCAAAAAATGACTTACAATTGTAGTAAAAATGAATCACTTATGTTAGTTAAATATAAACAAACATTTATTTATTTTTATTTTTTTAAATTAAAAAAAAACGACTGTAAAAATAAATGTTAAATCATAAAACAGTCATTAGATGTGGTTTGTTTTTTAAATGAACTACAAGGTTAGTAAAAACTTAAATTTGTCTTACAGATGACTGAAATTTATTTTAAAAAGAAAGAAACTGTATAATACATCGTCTATTCCACTACGACAATAAGATATTTTTTGATTGTTTTTATGTTCTGTACTCTAGAACACTCTACAGATTTTTTTACAGTTTTTAAACATTATTAAAAGTCGCAATTTTATTCGCATTTTTATTTGTTCTTAATCGAACAGTACATTAGTCAATAATTAAACTTTGTAACGTATATTAAAAAACACAGGCATCGTAAATTATATCTCAATTTATATATTTAAAAAATTATAAAAAAATCGATGGTAATAAGACGATATCCAATATAATTTTTTTTTTGATAATTCAGTGGAAGAAAAGTTGTCACTACCATACACCATAAAGTGTAAATATAGTTGTCACTAAGAAAGTCTCCACTTATGACCATCGATATTCAAAATATGTGTTGAGTGTTTGTTATTCAGAACAAACTTTTGATAAAAACTGTATTTGTAATGAAAAAAACTCACCTTAAAATAAATTAAATAGATATTTTTCACAGTTTTTAAACATTTATAGAAGTCGCAATTTTATTCACAATTTTATTTGTTTTTACCAAATATTTCATTAGTCAATAATTAAACTTTGAAACCTATTAGTCAAAAATAGGTGTGCGCCTCGGTAGGCTAGTTGGTAGCGTGCTGGCTTATCTGTGCGGGGGTTGGGGGTTCGATTTCCACCAGAGTCACTGGTCTGTTTTCGCTACAACGCGCCGAAAGCCATAGTAGCTAGTGCTCGTTAGGGTAATAGTATATAATTTGTAATTATATGATTATTAATTAATAAAAAAATTAAAAAATAAATAGGTATCGTAGATCAAAATTTTATGTTAATTTACATATTTTAAAAATGTATAAAAAATCGAAGTTGAAATAAGAATTTCATATAATTTATACCATAAATTGTAAATATTCATAAGTGGACACTTTCTTAGTGACAACTTTTTTTACAATATATGGTACAGGTGATATGCAATTCTTATTTCAAGTATCAAAAAAAATTTTATTGGCGTTGTCACATTATGACCATAAATTTTTTATACATTTTTAAAATATCTAAATTAACATAAAATTTTAATCTATGATACCAATT
The DNA here is from genome assembly GCA_021234595.1 of Delia radicum. Lineage (NCBI taxonomy): Eukaryota > Metazoa > Arthropoda > Insecta > Diptera > Anthomyiidae > Delia > Delia radicum. The sequence goes on from CM037854.1 coordinate 86,932,758, forward strand.
TTTGGAGATATAGGTTTCAAAGTTTAATTATTAAATTATTGGTTAAAAATAAATAAAATTTGGAATAAAATCACGACTTTGAAAATGTTAAAAAACTTTACAAAAAAATGCACTACTGAACATAAAAACAGTTGTTAGCTGTCCCTTCTGAGTATAATATACAATAACAGAAAAGCTAATAGGAAAGAAACTACAATTTAGCTGCATTACATTCGAGGACACACTTGGGTGTGATCGCTAAACGGTCATGACTTGGCATTGTTACTTTTGTAATGTAAGAAGAGCGCATGTTTGATTCTTACGACAGGAAGGTTGTAAAAAAGCTTATCATATAGAGACACTCTGACAATTATAATATACAAATAATAATAATACAATTTAAATGGAAAATTACTAATGACGCATGTCCATTAAAAAAAAGGCAGAAACTAGTCTAGTCTGATTTAAATTAATAGTGTTTATAATTTTTAGAGAAAAATGTTTATTCTTCTTCTAAACCTCAACCTTTCTAAATTAAATATAGAAAAAAATATCTCATTGTATTTTAGACGGAAGAAATAAAACTCCTCAAAAGAGTTTTATTTAATGAAGGCGAAAAAAAACTCTCTTCTTAAGAGTTTCATCCGATCTTTTATTTTTTCGTTGAAAAATAACTCTTAACTGTGGAGTTGTGATCGTTTTCTTAAGATCATCATAGATTCTGAAAGAGCTCTTCAATACGAATCGATTGGTATATAATAGTATACGTCTCCGTTGACTCTAACATAGAGAGTTTTTGAGTTAGAGTTTCGGGATAACTGTTATTTTCGGTCTCTGATATATTGGATGTATATATTTTTTTTAACCAAAAATTTGCTAAAACTACAGTTGGTAATTATTAGCTGATGTGTAGCAAACAAATTTATCTAATCAAAAAATTAATAATAGCCGTTCCAATTTCATTTTCAAAATTTTGAAATTGATCACGAAAAACGTTACGATTTTTTATATGTAGGGCAAAAGTATCTATAAAATATAATTGCTGTTTTATTTTGCATAATTGCACTAATAACACTATTTAACGAAACCCTATTATTTAAAAAGTTGCAGAGCAACAGAACTATTAACCATTTTTTAGGTCAAAAGTAAAAACGGCATCACCGGTTTGCGCGATAGATGTCCAGTTTTTTCGCAGATCTTATTTTGTAAAATCAATGTATCATAAAAATGCACGGGGAGCAAAAAAAAAAACATCTTTGCTTTTCTGGGTACTCTAATACATAAAGTAATGTTCTACATAGTACTTAAATGGTGTTAAAAAGTATTAAAGGTGGTTGTGGTATCGTTTATTTTTTCAAAAGCTTAAAACTTTTTTATGTTGTCGATATAACGAAGAAGTTTCATATAGAAAGGGAGCGATAGTACATATTTTTAATTGTGTCAATGGTTAAAATTTTAATAGTTGGTTAAAATTGGTTTTTCGGAGAAAATCGTATAGTTAAACCTCGTTTAAAATTTTCTACCAATAGGAATTTATATATTGTATATATTAAGAGATAATTGTTCAGGCTGACTAGGATTGAGTGAAGAAAAAAATAATAATAAGGGAATGTTCGCTAATATGGCCTTACATTTTTTTTGCTAAATAAGAGAAACTAAATGGAATATTCCAGATCCAAATATAAAAGACAAAGTACAGTCTAGCTTACTCTCCCTGTTTTTGTTTATAGACAAAACAAAACAAAAAAGGAGGAATACTGAATATCCACCAGAGGATATTGTTTGCATTTGACCACACAACAATAATCTTCGCTAAAATAATTTATTTAAATATTTTATTTTGATATTTATTAAATTAATATATAATTAATTTGACAAGCCGATGTTAACGCAAGATTTAAGTTTTTTAATTCGCAAGTTATATGTATACGATACACATTATTGGCGTCCTTTTGTTTAATTATGTATGAAAACCAGATTCAAAAATCTTCCATTTTTTATGTCGAACAATAGTTGTACTTTTTAATCCCATTTTCTGCTCCGTTATTACATCTTACCTTGCCGCGACATCTACTTCATTCTGCGAATATCTTTCAATCAGGTTGTCGTCCACATTTTAATGTGCTTATCAGCACAAATTTATTAGCAAAATAAATTAGTAAAACGTTAGTAAAATATTAGTAAAACATTAGTTCGAAACAGTGCAGTGCTGAATAAATATAATTAATATTTTAGCTAATAACATAATTTCAGTAAAAAATTTACTGAAAAATAGTATACTTGATTTACAAGACGTTTAACTTACTTTTCTACTAATTTTTTTTTTTTTGAGTGTAGGAACTACATTTTCTCTTCAATTGTTTACGTTATATTCAAATATGCTTTCCAAAACAAATTATCGTTTTTAAATGTCACAAAATGTCGATTTTAAATTAAAAATAAATTTTTTTGAAACACCATATAATTTGACAACGATTTTTTTGGAAAGCTTAACATAATATGGTAAATTTCCATGAAAACGTCAAAAAGTATGAAACATATGCAAACTTTTTTGAAATCAATAAAAAAATTTAATTTTGACAATTTCAAAATTTAAGCCGCAATAACATTTGCTCCCCTTGCAGAAAGTAATTCACGCAAACAGATTTGAAGTCCCTAAATTAAGAAAGTAAATGTTAACTAACCCCAATTATAACTAGTTTTAAGAATAGCCCATATAAAAAAGAATGTACAAGATATTATAATTTTTGATTGCTGTTTTCAGTTAATAATACTTACAAATTTTTTTGCTAATGTTAGCAGTGTTAATTGCTATGTTGAATTAACTTAAATTCAACTTGAACATAACAAAAATTTTTAAAAGTTTGTTGAATTTCTTGAAGTCATTTTTTGAAATGAAATTTAATTTGTTTTTAACTACATTTGTAGTGGTCTTTACCTACTTAGTATTTTAAGTGTACAAAAATAAATCCGGCCCCTAAATTTTTAACTAATTTTTAGGCCCTATTTTTACATGTATATTTTTGAGTGCAGTTAAAATCCAAATTGTTTATCTATTGTTAAGATTTTCATATACCCGCAATAGGTGAGCGTATGCATATGTATACAATATAGCAAAAGGGTTAACGGCTGTCTTCAATTTGAATTTTTTCTTATCAACACTCATAAAGTTTTCATTAAAAACAAGACAAAAATGATTTTGATAAAAGTTAATTAAAAATATTTTTTATTACCTCTTATTAATTTTTTTCCTACTTTTTATCCACGTGTAATTACACCTGAAAATAAAAAATATTAAAAATATTTTCTCGCATTCTTTCAGTCTTATAGGTTGTATGTTGTATAAAATATGCATCTTTTTTTTATTAAATAGCGCAGACAGATTGTTTCATACATTTTTCTGCACTTAATTTACAAAATGACACATTATTTTACTGAATAATGTTAAGTTACACATAATAATGATAATAATAACCTGCAAGGATAATTATATACATAATTATTTTATATAGCAAAAAAAAAGAAAAGGAAGTATTTATAGACTTAATAAATAAAGGTTTATAGAAGTTATTCCACTCAGAAATTATTTCACATACAGTTTGTCAATTAATTCTTTTTAAAATGAAAATATTTCAAAATGTGGTAAAAAAAATGATTAAATAACAAAACCGTATGATTTTTTTTACAAATTTTTTTATAATTATCCAGTCAGAGAAAGACAAAAGCACCACTACTGGTAAGCCACTTTAACAGGTGGTACAAGTGCTTTCCTAATCCCAAAATGATTAAATCATTAGATATAAGGTGCATCTGTTCCAAAAGTGTAGAAAAAGCAGTGAGTAATCAAAATTTCCAATTTTGACAAAAAGCCATAAAATAGGTGGTCTAAAAATAAATTTCCAACAATAAAATAAAAAAAAAAGTAATTTTATAATTCGGATTCGAAGCCTAGCCGCCATAACGGCAGCTCAAAGCTCTATCCACTGAGCTAACAAGACACATAATAATTTATAGCTTAGAACGTAAATAATTGGTAACTACTGGGTAACCATTGGCTGATCAAATATGTCAACACTGTCATTAGGCTTGCTGAATACAACTTGATAACGTTGGAAAAACTACAAAAAAGTTGGCCTTAAAAGTACTTTACCAGAAACAAAAAAAAATTAATTTATTTAACAAAAATATTAAGAATTATAAAAAAATCACAAAAAAAAAAATTATGACTGAAACCGGGTATGAACCCAGAACATTCTGGCTACAAACTTTTTTAAACCAACCATTATAATTTTTATAAAATAAATGCTCTGCCAGTGGTTAGACTTTCGAGTGTTCTGCCACTTATTTTAATTCCTCGGTTCGCCAGTGGTGTGTCAGTGCTTGATTTTTTGTACCACACGCAGTTTATGACTATTTATTTACGTTGTATGCACTTATGTATAGCTAAAATACTCAAAAAAATATGATTTTAGCAATAAATATGGCGAAAACGCAAAAAGAAGCACTTGTTAAAAAGAACTTTTCGAAGCGAAAAGAATGTTAAATGTGTTCAAAAAGCCGCGGTTTTTTATTTCTGTATCAATTGTTACTTACACAAAAAATCATTTGGAAGACGTGAGGGAAGACGCGAGGGAAGCTTATTTCTAAAATTGTTTTCTAAGTCTATTGATTATATGATGAGTTTTTAATAAAAACTTGCGAAAAAAAGCTTTCAGATATATCCATTTAGGCTGGAAAACTGTTAATTATATTATTATAAATTGTTCTTCAAAGAAACCCCCCGAGATTCAATGTAATCATTAGTCAGAAAAATTAAGATAACTCTAGGGCCAGAAAATGTATTGACTTAAAATGGAGTTTTATAACAACAACAATGTAAGTTCAGTAGCTAAGAAAATATTAAATGGTGAAATAAAACCATGTAGCTCCACAAACTGCTGTTATGAACCGCGTGTGCTTAACTCGGATTTAAAGAAAAAGAAAATGTTCACATATTTAAAATAAAACTTGAAAACATTTTGTTTACATTGTTACTCTGTAATGGAAGTGTTTGTTAAAATAACTTTCAAAAATATAAACTTTTTTGTGTGAATTTCGTTACACTTCATATTTTAAGCAATCTAAATATTATATTAAAAGAGGAACTCATAGCCTATGCTAATTTAGTAAATGAACAATTTTTAAACGCTTGGAATTAACAAATAACTTTTTTTTAAAAAAAGTATTTTGATTTATAACACCGTATAGACTATAATTTATTAAGTCACTTTTTGTAGAGAGCGAACGGTCCGCTATCTTTTATTTAATATGATATGCTTGATACCTCCAATCATGCTTTGAACGACATTCATGATGTCATTGCTTTTAATTTTTTTATTCAGTTCTTCAATGCATTTGGCTTCCCATAATTTTTCATATACTTTTTCGCATATAAAACCCCAAAATTTCTCAATTGGACGTGATTTTGGGACGCTTGGAGGCTTTACGTAGTTCGGTACAAAAGGTATGTTTTTTACATTAAGCCATTCTAATGTCTTTTTGGAATAATGACAGCGTGCTAAATCTGGGCAAAATGATATGTCGTCTTTATAGTGTATATCTCAGATAAGTCTTTCCAGTTTTACCAAACACTTATTAATGTAAACATCCGCGGTTACAGCCATAGCTTTTGAATCCTGGATGTAAAGCTGTGATATATCTTTTGCCAAAATTGCGGATCTACTTTTGGTCCAAACTTCGCTTTGGCCGAATACCTTACCTTGTCGGGACTTTTTTTCAAGTCATCAGAATAAAAATCTAGAATTAATAATTCCGTTGTACCACTTAATACTTCATTTGTCTTCATCCAGAATTATTTGAACATTTTTTTTTTCATAAAGTTGTCTGCATTTCGTTGGTGGTTCTGCCAATTGTGTTTTACTATATTCTGGTAGTGTTTCACGTTTATTTGGAGTAAGTTTGTGCGAATTGTTTCACGAAATTTTCTGCCCAACTTACGTTATGATGCCTTTATTAACCGCCGATTTTTTAAATTTAGCAAGCTCAGCTGTGTTAATTTTTTTGGACGTCCTTTCATTTTTATCCCTTTGATGTCACTCCATTTTCAAACCGTTTGAATATTAAATTTATTATACTACTTATATATATTGGTATATACATATCGTGGTATAGCTTTTGGGCTGCAGGCAGATTAGATGATTTGGATTATGCCGACGACATATGTCTTCTGTCACATAACTTCAATAACATGCAAACCAAACTAAATATACTTGTTGAAAATGCATCCAGAGCTGGTCTTAAGGTAAACATATATAAGACAAAAACATTGCGTATTAACACCAACAACACCGAACCTCTACAAATTTTAGATCACCCACTACTAGATGTAGACAAGTTTTGCTATCTCGGTAGTATAATAACTACATCCGGTGGTAGCAAAGAAGATATAGCTTACCGCATTGTCAAAGCAAATCAATCATTTATCTCACTAATTAAAGTGTGGAAGTCCAATCGTATAACTCTTCGCACGAAAATAAAACTTTTTAATTCGAATGTAAAATCAGTTTTACTATATGGATGTGAAACATGGAACATAACAAGTGAAGACTCAAATGCACTTTAGGTTTTTACCCGTTGTTTGTGAAGAATTTTACGTGTTTTTTGGCCTACAACAATTTCAAATAATGATCTATGGCGAAAAACCCAACAAAATCAAATCATGTTAGATATCCGCTTGAAAAAGTTTAACTGGCTGGGTCATACCTTTAGAAAAAGCCACGACGACGTCTCAAGAAAAGCTTTTGATTACCATCCCCAGGGCAGCCGACGTAGAGGAAGACCCGCAAATACATGGAGGCGCCAAATAGAAAATGAACTGCTTTCAGCCAGAACTTCATGGAGAGAAGCAAAAAGACTAGCCGAAGATAGAAGTCAATGGAAAGCTTTTGTACAGGCCCTATGTTCCAACTAGGAATCCCAGGAATTTATATATATATATGTATGCACAGCGCATACTTTAGGGACATGGCCAAAATTGTACCTGAAATATGCGGTGTATCGAAAAAACTGTCTTCATCTAATACGCTAGATGTAAACAATGCGTGGGAACGAATAAATGTCTCTAAAGTATGCGCTGTGCATACATATATATATATATATATATATATATATATATATATATATATATATATATATTGGTACTTGTTTCTTAAGGAAATGTTGTAACACTTCCGTATAACAATGTCGCAGACATTTTTATCTTAACCACTATCATTTTGAATTTTTTCACTTTTGAATATTTAGAATAATGCTTATAGTATAAGATTTTATATTAGCTGTAATTTATTTTTGAATTTTGTCCACTTACTTGTTGGCACAGGTTAGGTCGTCCTTTTGCGCTATTATGTCATATACAGTTTAGGTACATTTCGTTTTTTTTCCAAGAACCACATTTTTTTTTGTGCATGAAAATAATTTGTCAGATTTTTCTTTTTGTTTATGCACAAAACTGCTTTGATATATTGCGAAATGAGATTATAAATTGTGCAGAAATGGTAAAATATCGTAAAAACACATTTAGTAACCAACTGTTAATGAAGATCCCAGGAAAACTTGCTATTACCATAGAATGGGAAATGGAAGAAGAAAACAAGAATCAGAAGTACTTATAGTTGAGGCCAAGAACACCTGATTTTAACATGGGGGTGTCATAGGAGGCAAGGCCTTGCCTTGTGCTTACATATAGGGACAAAAATAAGACGTTACAAAATATATAGTGAAATCACCAGTTACACATAAGTACTTATTTCATTTCTTATTTGTAGCATCAAAAGTAATGCTTGAAGCCATTATATGACGTATTACTTGTAAGGATGTTAATAAGTAGTTATTTATAGGTGCAAAAATAAGTACGTCTTAACATGTACCTAAATAAGAAGGTATTAATAGGCCAATAAAATAACTAGTTATTAATAAGGACAATTATAACTAGTTATTAATAGGTCCTAAATAACTACTGATTTTAGTCATTACAAGGAAGGACTATAATAACTGCTTACCAGGAAGAAGTGTAATAAGTGGTGAACAGCGATTAATATTTTCTCAAGAAAAAAAATTAAAAGACTTTGTTTATTATTTTCTAATAACATTTATTAAACATAAAAAGAACAAAAAAAATTCACTATAAAAAACTAAAAATCTTATATACTAGTACACCCAAAAAAAAGTTTGTAATATTAGCAACTCGTTTGCTGGGAGGATCCTAGCAGACAAAGTTGCTAACATCAGCAAAAAAGTTGCTAAACTCAGCAAAAAAACTTGCGAGTACGAGTTGCTAACATTACAAACTTTTTTTTTACTCGGTTATTCTTCGAAAATAAGAAAATTATTACCAAAAACTCTTAATGTATTAATAAATAAAATTTAATAATTTCTACTTAATATCAATTATCTTAATTTTGTTATTTACTAAATAAGCTTTTGTTTTGTGAGAGTCGTTTATGTATAACTATATATATGTTTGCTTAAACAAATTGCATTTAAATTATTAATTATGATATATTATGAATCTTTATAAATATACCTTACAAAAAAGTAGTTACTTATTACCTTACAAGTACCTTATTTCTTTGGCCCTTCCTAATAAGCAGGTATATAACACAATATTAGTAAGACATAATTGTTTAGCTTCCAAAATAAGTAGTGATGTATGTTCATATCAGTAAGGTATTATTTCAGACCTTCAAAATAACAACAAATGTAATGGATAGTCATTACTACGAAAGGTCTGAAATAAGTGATAATAAGTAACTTATTATTTTTGCTATTCCAAATAAGCAGATATTAACACAATATTAGTAAGGCGTTGTTTTTTATCTTACAAATAAGCAGTTACATATATTCATATTAGTAAGGTATTATTTCGGACCTTCAAAATAACGAAAACTGGAATGGATAGTCATTACTTTGGAAGGTCTGAAATAAGTCCTACCCATTACCAAAGTTTTGCTGGGATCCTTTTATGTATTTACCAAAAAAAAAAAAAACTAAGACAAAATATTTGGATTTTAAAAATATATGGATAAAAAACTGCATTAATATCTAAGTAATAAGTAAAAAACTGGGTACGCCATTAAAATCAGCGTGGCCGAAATATGTGGGATCAGTGGTCGATATTCTTGTTTTCTATTTAAGGTGTCCATTTTGTAGCGCTGTGTATTTAATATAATACATGTTTTGGGCTAATAATAAATATTTCTCATGTTTTAAAAGTTTACAATTAACTGCTTATTTTTTTAAGTATTTACACACAGATAAAAAATTAGCTATTTGCCAACTGAAATTTGGTTACTACGACTCAAATTCGGTTATTACGAATTTCAGTCGGTGGGATACAACTGAACATATGTTTTCAGAACAAAGTTCGGTTAATGCAACTGAATTTTATTTGCAACAGCCAACATATTCAGAAATGTATTGTAAATATCGTTATACTAACTGAATTTATAAGTTGTTAGCATTAAAATACACTTTTCAATTCGGTTGGCACTTTATTTCTGTGTGTGTAGAAAAAATTGTTTACCTTCTTATCTTTAAGTTTACACCGAGAAAACTGATTCATTGTGAAAACAAATGTTCATTAATGTAATTTAATTGTGATCTATTTGAAATCACATTTTTGCCTCAGAATTTTACATCTAGTTGTTTCTGTTATCAGCCATTAGCTTTGCTATTGTATAAATATTTTTTTTTTTTTTTTCAGAAATGTTAATGTGAGAAATGGTTTTTTATTAACTAGTTTTTTAAAACAAAAAAACACAAAAGTGTATTGAATATCCACCAAAGGTGGACCTTGCAAATAACAAACAAGTTTTCAATTTATTTTTTGATCAATGGTTATACTCTTCAACTTAAAGCTCATATATTAGTTCTCATGTAGTGAGTAAACTAGTTTATATTAAGAATGGAGCAAAATTAACTTTGAAAACAAAAAAACTCTATAGAATATTTGCTAGGACAATATCCTAATAAAGAAATGTAGAGTTTGGCCTCGAACTTGAATAATTTTCATTTTCATTAACAAATATATTTAGTATGTGAACTACTTTCAGGGTTAACTTTGTGTAATTGTTAAAACTTTCGCCCAAAATGAAAAACATATTGTGTGAAAGTTTTCAACTTTTTGGATAAGAACCATGCATGCAACATAGAAAATAATTAAATAATTAATGCCATGTCTGAAGCCCTTCATCTTTCCCAACCTTTCATCTCTATACTATCCCTTTCCAAAGAAAGCAACACACTAAGTATAGGAAGTATTTCCTGAGTGTTGCCTCTCTTTTTAAAAAAAAAAAAAAAATTATAAAACTGTGTGGAGATGTGTTTAAACAAAATTTGTTGAATGTTAAAGGCTATAGAATGAAGGTTTTTTAAACGTGTTTGGAATTATGAATTTTGGTGAAAGAGTCTAAAATCTGAGGGTATTTCTCAATAAAACAATATCATAATCGAATTTTTCTACAAAAAAAAATTCTTCGTAGTCTAAGGATATTTTAAAGGCAGATGTCTAAAGAATATGAGAAGCTCTGGGTAAGAAAAAGTACTACACTCACATTATTTTAACAGTAACTGACTGTAGTTTATTTAAAAAGTAATCAGTAAACTTGGTTTTTTAAGGAATATACTTTTAAACTACAAATAAATATCCTTTTAAACTTATTTTACCATTTATTAAAAAACAAACTACAGCATAAATACCAGTTACTATTTTCATTTAAAATATATTTTTACAAAAAAATTTTTATTTGAACCGGAACTTAAATGACATTAAAATAAAATAAAAGCTGTTGTTTTTAATAATTTATCAATCAATTTTAATAATCTATCAATTTTTGATAGTTAAAATAAAATTTATTTTTACAGATTTAGGAGTGTTTTTAAATTTTTTATTTTATTTTTGATAGTAAAAATAATCCAAAATCTTTTTTAATATTTAAAAATAAATGAAAAAACATTTGATTGAAAAGAACAGTGAGTGGAGCGGTTTTTAATTATATGTTTAGTAGTAGTAGTTCAAAGTACATACTACTTTGATTTCAACGACTAAATGTTGTGAGTGTAAGTATCATAGTACTTTTATATAGAAAAAAGTCCTTAGGATCTGAGAAGTTTTCAACAGGAAAAAGCCCTCAGAATCTTAGAAATTTTCTAAAGTAAAAGTTATCAGAATATGAGGGATTTCTATAGAAAAAAGTTCTCAGAATCGGAGGATTATCAGAAACTTAAAGTTTTTTTTTATGAAGAATTCCTAAGAATCGAACTAAAGAATCTGAGAGTTTAAGAGAGAGAGAGTTTAAGCCACAAATGGTTTGGCAAATGGTGGTGGATGTATACATTCCAAATTTATATCATATTGCTTCAGCGGTTTGGGCTGTGCATTTTAGCGGGACCATTTTCCTTCTTAGCCCATTTGAATGAATTTCCAAAATACCGTCTAAGCTGGTGTCAGAATTTAAAGCAGCTTGGATTATGGGTTTCCTTGGATTGGGGCGCCTTTTAATTTTTTAGTTCCTCTTTACCACGTTCCTGACAAAAATTTCAAAATGTTGCATATCAGTGATCATTTTCACAGAATTATATATTTAAAACTTCTTTTGCGGAGACTTTTTGCCCTCCCCATAGGTATTTTCAAAATTACGTAAATGCTCAAATTAACTCGGAATTAAGTACCCAAGTATCAAATTTCAAGTTCCTTGCCCAGTAGGTATTTTAAAAAATCACATCAAAGCGAATAGTTATGCGCAACCCACGCTTCAAGGAATTTGCAAAAATCTCTGCTAAATAGATTGCAACGCAAATTTCAAGTTTCTCGCTATTGAGGTTTGTCCAGGATACCATGCCAGAGATAATTCCCCTCAGCTTGAGAATTTACAAAAAGCCCGTCAAAGAGGATGTCTACGCGGACTTATTAACCTACATACCAAATTTCAAGATTTGCTTCTTACCGTAGAAATTTCCAAATATCCCGACTAAGCAGATGTTCGTGCCGGATGTTCCAGGCCGCCAAGGCTGTGAGTTTTCCCCTTAAATCCCCTCCTGTAATAATTTCTAAAATACTGTCGATGATGCATCAGGAATTAACATACCACATCTCAAGTTTCTCGTTTTAAGGGGTTGATTTTTCCCCTTAATGTCCCTCACAATGAGAATCTCCTAAGACTCCGTCTATGCGTATGTCTACGAGGGCTTAGGATTATAATAGATTTAAAAATTCTGTTTTTAAAAATTAATAAAATATTTTGCTAAAAACATCAACATAAAATATTTTATAATTTTTAAATATTTACAGCGAACTTCTGCAGTACAATATTTTAAGTTGTTTGAGTTGTAATATAGAATCTTTATTGTTAAGGGAAAAAATAATAATTTGTAGAAGAAGTTTAATTGTTCACTACATTTGTAGTTCAATTAAAAAACAAACCACATAAAATTACTGTATTATAAGTTTGCATTCATTTTGTACACTAGTTTGTTTTTTTTTTACTTAAAAAAATAAAACAAATAAATGTATGTCTATTTTTCACTGCATTTGTGGTGCATTTTCTCTAAATTTGTTTTTAATTTTTTGAACAGTAAAAAACATATGACAGTGTTAGTAGAATTTAATGAAACGTAAGTCGTCCTGTTCTCAAGTGAAATTTCATTTTTTTTAACTACATTTGCAGTGGTCTTTACTTACTAAGTGCAGCAAGCGGATTCGTGCGAACAGTCAAATTTGTAACCAATCGAATGATTCGGTTGTGGTAACCAATTTTTTTTAGCGTCTACCGAATTATTGTTAGAGTAACTAAAATTCATCATCATATTTCTGTTGTCTCTGCTGATTTTCTGCTGCCACTACCAAAAAATTCGGTTAGCAAAACCAAATCATTCGATATTCCCCAAATTCAGTTGTTAGCATAAATCTATTTTATCAATAAATTTTTAATAAAAAATTATTTTGTTCTGAAATTGTTGACGTGAATAAAATTTTTGAAGATTAGGCTCAGCTTTATTATGAAAGTGTAGTTTTAAACACACGTTATTTCCAGTCTGGCCGTAGTCTGCAAAACATCCTGCTGGATTCTAACTTTTAATTAACTTTTTCTTCTTAGAATGTTTTCTAAAAATACTTATTCTTATGTTCTGTGCCTAGAGCCCATAGAAACAACATAATAAATACAACAAAAGCTCGTTTTCCTTCTTTTTTCAACGACAAATCTTTACCTTTAGCGGAAGCTGCATTTATTATTTGTGACACATGAAGTTAGAGACAAGTAGCAGGCAGCACTTCAAAAAACCAATTTTCATTTGTTTATATAACAACAAATTGCATACAATTCATACGTGAACAATTCAGTCATAGATACACAAGTACATTAAAAATAAGGAGTCAAAAGAATGGTTACAAAAAAAAAAAAGTGTGAAGGAATTTAAAGAATTATACAACAAAAAAAAACAGAATCTCTTAGAAGACAAATAAAGAAGAATATTCCCAGCGAAATTTGCGAGTTAAAGTTAAATAATTGTGGATGTAGAACGGACATCGATTAAATTTTGTTTACAGTACGTGTGATTCAGAATTTCTCCTTTTTAAGTTTTTACTACATGGTGTCATACATATATAACGAATAATTTGACTGGGTGAAGCGCCTGATATAAGTAACCAAGACCCTTTTGTTTATTAACTACGATAAAGCCACATTCAATTTTTGATGTTGGCTTCTTTATAAAACATATTTCTAATGACATTACAGAGTGCATTTTATTATTCTCAGTACGTTACTATTACAAAAATGATATATTTATTTTTACCTAAAACTCACACTGGACTGTTACACAGATGGTCCCGGGTTCGATTCCCGGTGACGACAACATCAATTTAGAAAAATAATATGTATGAGTTTTCTATCACTTATGTGTATCGCTGCGCCCACCTTCGGGGGTAATAAAATGAATCAAAAAGCTTCAATAAATTCGCCAACTCTACATCAGCTGGCGAGCAACAACTGTTCTGAGACTTATCTACCCGCGCAATTACAGTGTTGCCATGTTTGAAGCCCTTCATCTTTCACCACCTTTCATGTCTCCACTATCCCCTTTCCAAAGAAAGCAACACATTAATTAATAGGAACTGTGCGACCCGGTAGGCTAGTTGGTAGCGTGCTGGCTTATCAGTGCGGGGGGTCGTGGGTTCGATTCCCACCAAAGGCACTGGTTTGTTTTCGCTACAACGCGCCGAAGGCCATAGTAGCTAGTGCTCGGTTAGGGTAATAGTATATAAAAAAAAAATTAATAAAATAAAAAAAAATAATAGGAAGAATTTCCTGAGTGTTGCTTCTCTTTAAAAAAAAAAGTAAATCTCGCACTAAACTAAAAAAAAAAACATTAAGAGTTTTGTTATGGAAAATGTAAACTTTCATTTGCTTTTAGTTTCATCCCATTCCGATTCGGAAAGTTCGATTTTGTATCACTGAGCAATTATCATTAACGGCGCAAAGATAATGGCGGTTTTAAGTTGAAAGTAAATTAAAATTACAGTTTTTGCTTGGATTTACTTAAATTTACATGAATTTACAGATCTTATTGTATTTATAATATTACCAAAAAATATAAAAACACATTCGAAAAACTGTTTTGTCATATATTACAGTTAAAAAAAAACGCGATTATTTTGGAAAACACCGATTTTTTGCCTCTTATGATATTTTATTGGTTTAAGGTACTTTCAAATTATCAGTTATGATCTCAAAATAAAAAAATGCAAAAAAATAATTCAGTTTCGCAACATTTTTTAAAAGTTTTGACTCGGATGTGATGTTTACGCAATACGCCAGCCAAATTCGAATATAATTACATAAGTTCATATATATAATTTTAAGTTCATAATTATGCAAAAATAATGCAGTTTCAAGAAATGAAGTCTATCCAATTCCTCATAAGTTTGTAGTTTGTGGCGTTCATAACCCGTTACTGATACGCTGACATCAACTTGGTATACCTCAAACTGTATAAAACTGCACCATTTTTGAAATACTGTTCTCAAGACTCAATTCCATTAAATGGGGCAAAGTTGCTATGAAAAAACTGCAGAAGCTTAAAAATCCGAAAATGTTGGAGCCACTTGTAAAACAATGTACAACTTTTCAACAAGCAGAGATATTAATTTTTTTAACCGAAAGTATCTCCAAAATCTAGTGACTGAATTTTGCAGTGGTTTGGATCTGAAAGTGAAAAACTATAAGCAAACAAATTAAATTAATGGAAAAAACACTTTTAAGTTCCAAGTCGACTTTTAAATGGCCCGTCCACTCCTAAAAACTAAATATTCTAGTCTTTGCACTATTTCAAGGCGGTATGGATTTGTTATTTACTATTTTTAAGAATAAGTATCATCTTAAAAGCTTGATTTTTAAAAATTGCATAACATTCTTAAAAAAACAAACCAAAACAACAAAAGCGACCTAAAGTTGAGGGGTTTTTTTAATGAAACGTCAATTTGATGTGTATAATGTACTTTAGCCGAACTAAATATTACCAAAATTTGCGAAAAAAAAATCAAGAGTTTTTAATAATAAAAGTGTAATATTATATATAAAAAAGAATTATAATTAAATTGGAATTATTATATATTATAAAAAGAGCTCAGAAGCTGCCCTTTTAAGATTTTTGTTTTAATTTTAGCTTATTATGTTATAGGTCATTCTCAGATAACCACAGAACTGATACCCGTTTAAAAAGGTTTTAAAAAATAAAAATGTCATTGGAAATAATTGCTCTAAACTTCGTGCAAAAGTAGTTTCTTGCTATATTTAAAAACCTGTAGATTTCCGCGGACCACGACCGTTATGATTTCTTTCATTGCCGTTTGCATAACATTTACTCAATATACACATTAGGGTGGCAGCAGGTTATATGGACGAAATTTTTTTTTTGAATTTTAATGCTTTTCGCTTGGAATATTGTGCCACTTGGTGTAAAAACTATATCGTAAAAATTTTAGGAAGATCAGACAAATATTTCCCGTGCCCCAAAGAGGTCAAAGGTCAGATTTTTTAAGCCCAATATTTTTAAAAACGTTTTTTTTTTTGAAGAAGTTCTTCGTTTTTGCCTGAATTTGTATAAAAAATCATGCACACTTCATTTACAATGTGCAATTATTAATAATTATAATAAAAATAAAATTTAACCCTTCCGTGCCCAGTGGGTTTTAAAGTTTAATATATTTTGTACTGTAAAACCGTAATATTCTGCCACTTTTTTTTAGTTATCTGAGATATGCTAACAAATTACACAAGGGAACAATGGTTCTGTTGATTAAGAACTGAATATTGTTTTTAAGGTTATTTGGGACGCTGAATCCAAATCTGCACTTGGTTTTTTTCTATCAGCTCGACTTTTCGAGATATACCGTTATGTTCAAAATTAAGGCACTTCCGCTACATATATTGGAATAACTTGAAAACGGTTCACCATATTAAATTAAAAAAAAAACCGAAACTCGCAAACAATATTCTCTTTAAGCCGTGCTTACATTGTTTTTAAATTTTCCAAGTAGTTTTAGAGATATCGTTCAAGTTTTGAAAAAAAAATTAAAATTTTTTTAAAAAAAAAAAATTTTTGTTCTTTAAAAACTCCTAAAAAATAAAAATGGGACAAAAATCACAGTTTTGGTCTAGAAACAGTTAGTTAAATATATTTCGAATGAAATGAGCTTTATTTCATTGCAATCGGTGCACAACTTTTGATTTTGTTCACGATTTACTGAATTGATATAAATCGCGATTTCCATACAAAAATAACAACTTTTGATTTTGTTTATTTCTATCAGCTATACTTTTTAATTTAACACAAAAGAGAATTTTAAAGAAAAATAAAAAATTTTAATACACAAATATTACAATGTAATTACAACTCATCGAAAAATTTTCTTTTATAAGATTTTCTTAAATAATCTTGTTTAGAGTGATTATTTTTAATGCTCCAGCAATAGTCCGCCATCATATACTCTGTTACGGTAGTATGAAACTGTTGTTCCTTGGGTTAACAGATTTTTTTGCTTTAATCGAGAAGCAAGAATTTCAGATGCTTTTTTAGAGAGTCCAAGGTCTCTCACGAAATCACTAAGCTCCTCCTGATTAAATTGCTCGCGTTCAGAAGAAATATCTAAATGGAAGTCATCTGATCCACATTCAGAAATTGGTGAAGGAACATTTTGTCGTAAGTCGTGAATATTGTGTGTAGATGTAGATGGTTGTGGTTCTGAATCCTCACTAGAGTACAGGACTGGTTGGGTAATAGACAACACGTTAGGATAAATCCATTTAGACCGGTTTGTTTTATTAATGCCTGTTATGTTGACAGCGCAAAAATAACAATAATCATAATGATTCTTAAGTTCCCGCCGGATCATTGGTGTTTTATACTTGAACTGGGTCCGTTGCTTGTTTGCCCATAACCTTAAATACTCTACACAGTTTTTACATACAGTATTAGGAATCCAGTACTTGTCACGGGTTTCCATGGTAAATCCGAAGTAGTCAAAATAAATTTTTTAATAAAATCTGACACACTTTTTCTATTTTTTATAAACGTGTATTCGCCACATATGTTACAAAAATAGTTGGGATTGATTTTACAGGTGTTTCTTGACGTAGTCATAGCCCAATTTTGACATATATTTCAAAGTAACACAGTTTTCAATAAATAAAACAAGGGATAAAAATCAAAAGTTTTTTGTGTTCACTGATGAAATGTTCTAGGTTAAAATTTTTTAATATTTTTTGTCGTTATACTTTTCGCTTTCGTAAACACTTGTTGAATGAGAAAAATTGGTTGAATGAACCCATATAAATACTTCGTAGTTTTTTACTGAAGTACCTAGAAAAAATTATATCCACAATTTTATTGACAGTCACTTATGAATGAACACATGTGTTAAGGGGAATTTCCTTAAAAAATCATCCGTTACCAACGGTAAACCACACATCAATAAAAACAAGTGCACTTTCCTTTTTTCTCTTTAATTGACTGTGAACTGACTAGGTGTCATAAAGGAACAATACAATTTATAGGCGTTATGAGTTTGCTACGCAACCATAAAAATGAAATAATCTTTTTTTATTACTTAATTTTTTTAATTCTTAGAATCATAAAAAACTAACTTATTACATACAAACACTTACACATTAGAAAATGTTATTTTTGTATGGAAATCGCGATTTATATCAATTCAGCAAATCGTGAACAAATCAAAAGTTGTGCACCGATTGCAATGAAATAAAGCTCATTTCATTCGAAATATATTTAACTAACTGTTTCTAGACCAAAACTGTGATTTTTATCCCATTTTTATTTTTTAGGAATTTTTAAAGAACAAAAAATTTTTTTTTTTTTTTAAAAATTTTAATTTTTTTTTCAAAACTTGAACGATATCTCTAAAACTACTTGGAAAATTTAAAACAATGTAAGCACGGCTTAAAGAGAATATTGCTTGCGAGTTTCGGTTTTTTTTTTAATTTAATATGGTGAACCGTTTTCAAGTTATTCCAATATATGTGGCGGAAGTGCCTTAATTTTAAACATAACGGTATATCTCGAAAGTCGAGCTGATAGAGAAAAACCAAGTGCAGATTTGAAATCAGCGACCTCAAATTAGTAAAAATTTGCTACAAATTTCAAATCAACACAAAAAAAGTTCAATTTGTTCCCTTGTGTTATCTATGACAATTTTAAATCATTAACCCTTTTTGCCTACCGGTGTCAAAAGTTTTATTAAATTAAACATCGAAGAAATACTTTACATATAAATTAACTTTTTTAATAAAAACAAAAAAAATTAAACGTAAAAAATACGTAAATACGTAAAAAATAAAATATGGGGCACTTTAATTATAATTAGTTCTTAAGTTTTGTAAATTTGCTTCTTTCGAAAATTGCTGTCTATAATTTTGTACAACCTGAAACAAAAAGAAAAAAAAACAACAAATTTTAACATACAAATCTTTAATTAAAACTAATAAACAAGTTGTTATTACTTTAAATAAATGCTGCCTCTGATCCTCATCTTTTGTAATTTTCTCGTGGAATTCTTGTACTAACTTAATTCCTCTTTCGGCGCAGTCATTGACAATTTTTAAGTTTGAAATTATGTTCTTTCCTTTACGATAGTCGTCTAAAATTGGCCAACAACTTGAGTTTTTTTTTTTAAAGTCTGAAGAAATGTTAAACCTTTGTAAAAGCTTGTTGGTGTTTTTGGAAAATAATTCCACCAAAATTACATTAATGTCTCTGGCAAGGAAATGGCTTAAATTTTGTTGGTTTATTGTTAGCCTTTTTGGATATTCCTCTTCCTTTTCTTCTAGATTTTGTTCAGACAAGTTTGTTGCAAGCATCTTTGTAGCAAGTTTGGCTTTAGTTGCTAAATCGATTTTTTCGTCGAATAAGGCAAAACCTACACATTCTTCATTCAAATAATAAAGATGGTTAAGCAATTTCGATATGGCCTTTTCAGCTATAGGTTTGTTAATTGTTTTATAATTTTCTAATTTCTTTAAAAATTCGATGTCATTTAGAGGAGCTTGGTCTGCGTTAAACCAGAAAATCGAATAACACTTAACCACAAATCAAACTACTTCAATCAAACCATTTATTTCAGTTTCGGTTATTTCGGGAAATTGGTCTCGAAATATAATAATTTTTAGGCAATAAATGGCCTTGGCCATCCATCTGGCTAAATGAAGTGCGCCAGGTTTTGTAAATTTAATTCCCCTATGTGGAATTCCTCCTAAGAGTACACTCAGGGAACTTCTGCTTTAAAAACATGTAGTTGTTTGGGTTGTAATACAGTTTCATTATTTTTAATGTAAATGTAAGTCATTTGTAGAAGAAATAAAATTTTTAACTAACCTTGTAGTTCATTTTAAAAAACAACTCACATCAAATGACTGTTTTATGATTTTACATTAATTTTTTACAGTTGTTTTTTGTTATTTAAAAAAATAAAAATAAATAAGTGTTTGTTTATTTTTTACTACCATGTGGCTCATTTTTACTACAATTGTTAGTCATTTTTTGAAAATTAAAAAACAAATGACAATGTTAGTTGAATTTAATGAAATGTAAGTCGTCCTTTTTTTTAAATGAAATTTCATTTGTTTTTGACTACAATTGCAGTCGTCTTAACCAACATAATTCCCTAAGTGTATTATTATTAATTCCAAAATTCCTTGTAGTCATCACGAGTAAAGTCTTCCGTTATTTTATCGTTCGCGAATTTTAAAATATTAGCGCGATCACCACCTAAAATATCATTGAATCTGGTGTGTGTTAATCCAGTCAAAAAAGCATCCTGCTGTATTTTAGGCCAATGTTCTTAAATTTCTTAAATATTACTATTTCAGGACCAGTATAAGCACTTATATTTGCTTCCATGAACACTGATGATAACATCATTTCAAAGATATGATGTCTGCACTCTAGGTATAACACATCTCGACCAATTCTTTTTTCCAAAAGGTTACAAGCTCCTCTAAATTTCACTGTGTTCGACGCGGTTGTGTCGAACACAAATGCCTCTACTAAAATATTATTTTATATAAAATATTATTTTCCTCCAAAGTATCATAAACGGCAGATGATATTTCTAACCCAGATCCTGCTGGTATACAGGCATATTTAGTACATGCTCAAGACCTGGAGCAGTTGCTATTATAGCAAGACGATCTTCAGTTTTTCCTGTAACACTAGATAAGAGCTTGGTATCCCAATGAATTGTTAATGGTGCAGGGTTTGTTGTGAATTTAAACACGATTTGTTCGCTTTTTGTTTTTCTTAAAATATCTCTCTTTGTTTGCGAACATTATTACGATTTAAAATGTATTCCGACGTGTTTAGCCCAGCTGCATCAAGAACTGCTACCAGTAAATGGACTGCATCCCTGGAACTAATTTTTAGTTTATCCAAAACTTTGTTTTTTGTTTTTGGTAAAACACAGACATGCTAATAGTAATTACTTGTTTTAGTCTTCGTTATAACGTAAATTTTCACATTTCTAAGTAATAAATTTAGGGTAGTTTTGAACGGCCTAAAGCAATTCACATCCTCCCACCACCCAGAAAAAGGGGGTAATATCAAAACTTAATCTATATTAAATTTGTCCATAAATATTTAACAAATAAAAAATTGTGTAATTTTAAAAGGGTCATTTAGACCCTCAGGGCACAGACGGGTTAATTTTTCAACAAAAAAAAAAATATTATGAAACATTCTTAAATCACATTAGAAAGAAATATTGTAATTGTTTATAAGATTAACAATAAAAATACATAAAAAATACATAAAAAATACCTTAAAAATACACAATATACCATAGTTTAACCTTTGACCTCTTTGGGGCACGGCTTAAAGTTGTCCGATTTTGCTGAAATTTTGACCATAGCCGTTTTATATCAACTGGATCGACATTCCGTGCGAAAAACTATTGAAAATCGAAAGTTGAATTTTTAGTGCCGCCCTAATACACATATTACTTCTGTTGCAAATATTAAGACCTTTAAATACAATTCTCATTTAATAGTAGTCACCCGTTAAAATAAAAAATATTAAATATCAACAAATCTTTTTGCTGGGTTGTCAATAAAACTCATCATTGAAAGCAAAAAAAAAAATCACAAATGTATCGTATAGGGGATTCCTCTTTTGCCAAGAATGACTTCATGAAAAGCTTTTCAAGTACTTTAACTTCAACACAAGACAAAACAAAACAACAACAGAGCTAGATTGTCATTATTGTAAAAATATCAGCTAAAAGAATGTTGAAACTTTTTCTCTACGATAAACAAAAATGTTTTTACATTAAGACTTTCTCAATTTAAAACCACAAAGTGATGCAGCTTAATGATGCACGTGCTATATTCCAATGCACAATACAATGCAATATCATTGCACTCAAAAGAGTTTTTGATTTTTGCTACGATTGTAGAATATTATCAGCTTTAGCAGTATGATTTGGTGAAATTGTAATAGTGTACTAAATTTTAGTGTTGTGTGGAGGTTTTTTTGATAATGTGTATTTTAAGGCAAAATGCACAAAAATATATAATCATAGATACAGTTTTTTATTTTTACTAAAATTTCTAAATATTTATATATGACGATATTTGTAAAATACATTTTACGATTGCGAAAATAACTGAAATAGTACACTCAGGGAATTATGTACATAGAAACGACTAAAACTTTAATTGAAAAAACGATGACTACATTTTTCATAAATATAACTGAAAATTGTTAACCATAAAAAAATAATTGCAATTTCAGTAAATATAACTAACAAACTACTACTACATCCGAACAAAAACGCTCATATGCAATCATATCTTATTTCGTATAATTTTACATAAACACATACAGTATTATATAGCTGGATATATGCGATTGTGGATATTAGGGTTATAACTTTTTGAGTATTTTACAAATGTTACATGGCATAGTTTTGTAGGCCAAACAAAAATATTATTGTTGTAACCATGATTTTACTTTTTCGCGGTCGTTAAACAAGTTCCCGCATCAAACGAAGTAAAATTTCGAAGCAAAAAACATTTTTCTTTAAATTACATTGTTCTTTGTTTTGATTTTACTATACTATTATAAATTTTAATATCTCCCTCCATTCCAACACACACATACGCCTTGTTTCATAAGATTTAAATATTATTTTAAATAAAAAAGGCTTTTAGGAATGCGTTTCGTGCGGAAGGTTTTTGTTCCGAATTGACTTAAAAACCAAATATTTATGATCCGTACAATATTGTCTTTAAGGTAGGTGTCCTGTAATTATTTTTGCAATATAAATGTTATAACCCAAAAATGATATTGAAATATTTGCATAAAATGTAACTTTTGCAGATTTTCAGTATAGAAGTTATAAACATATCATACAAGGTTTTGGTATCATTGGAAAGGAAATAATGTGATTGCGACATTTTGAAAAAGAGCCCCATTTAGCACTCTTAGCAAAACGTAAACTTGGGGAGTCCTAATTGGAAGGAAAAAATTTGAGTTTTTGTTAAAATGAAAATTTTCACTTTTCAATAATATATTTATTATTAGACATAATTCAATGATATTTTTTACTTCAAAAGACTTTTAAGACAAAAATGTGAAAGTTATGTCCGAATTAATGATTTTGCTGTAAGCAATCCCACAATTACCAAAAATAAAAAAAAATTCCTAAAAATAGGATTGTTTACATTTTTTGCTAGAATGTCTACATTTAAAGCAGGGATTGGAAGATACTTATCCAATAAATTAGGTATATGTTTAGCAGTGAGTTAAAATTAGTATTTGCCTTAAAATGTGACAACTTTACAAACGGTTGGGGGGAAAAAGTATATACAAATCATAATTTGTTTTACCCAACTCGGTTTTATATAAAAAGGCCTTTCAGAATAGTATGCACAATTTATATGCTCAGAAAGAATATGATTGGAAGCAAAAAATGGCGAGCACACAAAGTTTTATATGCAAAAAGTTCCATATGTTAGGTGGTCATATTGCCGCCCCGGCAGGTCTGGAAAGGTCAAAACTTAAGCTTGATATTACGTCACTTATGAATGCTCCAAATTTTAGTGCAATCGAACTACAAGTAAGAAACGAAAATTTTGTGATATATCCCACTGCTCAATGCTTGCAAATATTTTCATTTAGATGATGATATTGTCCGCAGCTGTGTATAATCAGATATTTTTTTAGACTTAGTTTGAATTGAACACTGCCATCTGTAAGATTTTTTAGTGATATTAATTGGAAAACCGTCGGCTCTCTTTTACACGACCCGGTCTTACACTAGACATTAAGTTATGTAGTAACCCTTACACTAACTTTTTACACTAGGAATTTTCCACCTTTTCAAAGCCCAATCCACGTGACTCCATATTTTTAAAGTGGAAATAAACAAAAATTGGTGAGCAAAAGTTTTCATCATAAGGTCGATAAATAGCGAAAAATTTTCAACTATAGGTTAATAAAAATTTAATTTATAGCGAGCTTTCAAACATATTATCTAGGTTGTTACTAGTATTTCGATCTGACTAAAGATCTCATCAGAACCTGAAGTTTTAGAAAAGCTAGGGCCTCTAGAATAGGCAACAATTTAACTAAAAACCTATTAATCGTCAATTTTGCTAATTTCTTGTCTTCTTAGTAATCAAACACGTGGCTAGGGGTTTTCCTAACAAGCATCATGACGTTATTAAACTGTGAAGAACAAAAATGTTTTATTTATATATGAAAAAAACTCTGGCTCAAGTAATATTTTGTACAGCTTTATAAGTTTTTTATTATATTATTATTATATGAGATTATTATTATATTATTATTTATTTAAAATGCGTTTTTAACCTCCGTATATTTACAAAAATAAATCAAATAGCGGTTTTCGCAATAATGCGAAGCTAAATAATTATTTTTTTTTTCTTTTTGCAGCAAAACTACCGGCAAAAAAGTAAGTAAAAAATCTGTAAAAGGTTTTCAGTTCCACTTAACTATTTTTGTTCTAATTTTTTAGAACAATATATATTTTTAGCAACAATTTTTGCTATTCTCATTTTACAAATTACGAATTTTTTTATGCCGATTTCAGCAAAACATTTTACTAAATTTTCAAAGCCGAGTGCTAAAATTAGCTAAATATTATGGTAATTTAAAAAGTTTTATTTTTAAAAAAATTTTATTCGGAATAATCAAAGCATATACACACAGAGAAAAATATAGCTATTTGCCAACTAAAATTCGGTTACTATGACTCAATTTCGATTATTATGAATAGCAGTCGGTTGACAAAACTGAATTCTACTTTTCACAACAAAGTTCGGTTAATTAAATTGTATTTTAGTTGCAACATCCAAAATATTCAGAAATCTAATATTAATATCGTTGTATATACAGAATTTATAAGTTGTTACTATTAAAATATACTTTTCAATTCGGTTGGCACTTTATTTCTCTGTGTGTATATATAGGATACATTGAGTAACCCACATCAGTGATGCAAGCTGCCGGTTGTGAGCCGATGCTTGAATCGGCTATCGGCTTAGCCATTTGACATATTCGACTATATTTACAAAAAAAAAAAAAAATCCCGAAAATGCTTTACAACGAATACGGGTGAAAAATAATTAACAAAGAACCACAATTTTCTTTTTTTGTTGGCACATATGACGCATCAGATATTATAAATTAAATAAAAATAAAGTATTCAAATTTAAGATCGCAAATTCATATCATATTATTTTGCATCATTATATCATATGAAGATGCAACAATGTATTTTTCACAAAAAATTTATTTGAGTCACTTTTATACCATATTTTGATCCAACTACTTTTAATTTTGATTTATTTTAATGAAAACTAGTTTTATTAACTCATTTCGGACACATAATAGATCCGCTGTACATTTTTCAACCAAACTTTTGCAGATTTATAGAACACTAAGAAATGTTTGAAATTTTATTTGCCCTAAGTAAAGGTGTTTAAATATTGGCGACCAAAGTTGAAACTTTGACAGAATATAAATCCTAGAGTATAGAGACGGTTCAAGAAGTTTAAAAAAATTTAATTTGCATTATTCTGCAAATAAATCTTTATTTAAATATATGTGAAAAATGATTGTGTTTCAAATTTTCATATTGCAACATCATAATTTTTATAAGTATAGTATAGTAGTATATCAGTAACAAGGAGCCAATTCGTACTAAATTGAGGAATACTTAAGTTTAGCATAAAAACTTCAAATGTTGGCATTTAGTTAATTTTCCCATTATTTCAATGCAAAAATAATGCGCTACCCATAAGTACTTTTTTTATCAGTATTTTAAATATAAAGTAACGATCTTAACATTTTTTGAAAATCTATTTTTAGACTCCGTAATTATTATTTGTGTTGAAGTAATGCAGAGAGCAAGCTGGTGTTATTACTGTTGGTGAGTAAAGTAATGACATATCATTACAGTTTCCACATTGGAAATAAGATAAAATGTCAACTATATTCTGTATAATAGCGAAATCGTCAAATTACTCAAAATAAAATATAAATTATTACTTATAAAATGTCACATTATGATAATCAGTGAGTACTTACCTTACGGGCAATGAGGAGTCAATTGCCATTAAAGGACATGTTCCGGGACTGGTTAAGTAGGATATATTATGAAACTAGTATAATTTGTCATTAACGTGGGTTAAATGATGTAAATTACATTTAATGAACTAGCCCCCTTACCGATGAAAAGGAGATATACTATTTACAAACACTGTCAGCCTTATTTTATATTCGCAATGTTTTTAAAAACGGTTTTAATCTAATTTTTATATCAAATTTATACTACTGCTAAAACAAGTATTTTTTGTAAAGTATTTGTATTTACTTTTCAAATTCCAAACAAAATTTTTAATTAAAACCAAAGACTACTAGTTTTTGTTAAAGTACGTGAGTTATATATACCTCGGGTATATTTCGCGATATATCCTTGTGGGACGTATCCCGGGTCTGGTTAAACCAGTACCTATTGCAGAACTGTTTTTTCACTTGTTCGTTTCTTAAATTTTGTATTTTCGGGCAGCACTGCACTTCATCCAAGAACGATGTAGATCGTTCTTGCTTCAACTATATGTTGTTGCTGCACTTCAGCTATATGTTGTGTTTTTTTTTTTTTGCTTTACTATTTTTATGTTGTTGTATTATAAAACATCCACACTTACACTAAAGAGCAGAATGGGCGGAGTCGGTAGCGCGCTTGCTTTGTAAGTAGGAAGTTGTGGGATCGAGCTCCGCTGGCGGCAATTCCTAAAACATTTTTTTAAATCCATAATGTTTTCTTTATTAATTAAAAATCTATTTTTAGACATATCACCTAACATGCACCAAGTACATCACCAATGCGCAAATACATCACCTCCAATGACAACGCCATGTTAAAGTGATATGTCCCTTTCATATTAAAAGTTCGATCCCAGACGTAGCACCGCCACGTTGGCACATATTCAGCGTGTCGGCCAGGACATGTTCCTTTGCTCGTAGGGCTATTAAGAAAAACAATAAAATAGTTAACAATAGCATTTATTTTTCTTTGAAATCATTAATTCAAAAGAATTATTGTTCACATGTGTTTTTTCACACAGCAAAAAATTAACAGCGCTTTCTGTCTGCTAAATAAATGTTACTAGAATCTGCTAATATTAACCCTTATGTGGTTTTTGCAGTGTGTCACTTTTAAAAATTCTAAGTCTTGATGTGTACAAAAGCAGATAACTTAATATAATCAATTACACTCAGAATACTATGTATGTAAAGATCACTGCAAATGTAGTTGAAAACAAATGAAAGATGACTTATATTTCAGTAAATTTAACTAACAATGTCATTTGTTTTTTACTGTTCAAAAAATTAACCACAATTACAGTAAAAGTTAAACACATATGTAGTAAAAAATAAACAAACTTTTAATTGTTCTATCCCTGCGGGAAATGGACCAGTCACTAGTATGGTCATGTGACTAGAACTTTGTGTGTATGAACCTGTCCTAGTTTCGGTTCTGTTATATGAACGTAGCCGGTACCTTTAACATGGGCTTGTCATAGGAGGTGACAATTAGCTACCTGTGGAGCACTGTGTGACGTATCGAATTACTTGGCCAAGGTTACCTATCACCATACAGACTGAAATGAATATACTACATGACAAGTTAGAAGTAGGTAGTGTCAAAGTATGACTATTTTAGGATTTATGTGATATGCAACAGAACCAGTGGGGGAAAAAATTATCACGTGACTGGTATAGTTGTACGTATCTTAGAACTGGAGAACAATTTTTGAAGGAAAACTAGTCACATATTAAGCGCAATGTGTTCTGTAATAGAGATAGTTTGACTGAAATAGTTTTGAGACGTACCACTGCACTGGTCTAAGGGGTACATGTCGCCAAGCATGCGAAAAGTAATTAGCAAGTAATCTGTCAGTTTTTATTCAGCGTATGTCATATTATGCACGAGTTGCTAAATAGCCCGTCCGGAACCAATCACTGCACTTTTCCAAAACAGTGTGTCTTACCCCCTGTTCAAAAAAAACCTTAAAAAGGCACAACAAATTTTATAATTAGCTTATTTTGTCTATACCCAACAAAAAAATAAGTTTAAGATCACGACGTTTTGCGAGAAATCGCCATATCTGGCAGCCCTGGTCACAGTTCCGTGTTCAGTTCTTTTAAACCAGTGGAGTCTTCATTTCTACTGTCACATAGTCGGTACAGATAAAATTCCTTCAGTGTTATGTCTGCTGTGTAGCAGTCAAGGGACTGAATCCTTTGGCACTAATTGTCATGTTTTCATCCACTGCTAGCGGTTTTGAACCAGTTCAATGACCAGTAATAACTTCAACTGCAACGGCCCTAGTTGCTTCAGTACACTTTGATGTTATGTTACTTTTTCTCCAGTTACATGACATATCTGGTAGCAACCAGTGAATGTTTTGTCACCATAACTATAGTCACGTGATTATCATTTCACCAAAATTAACACTTTTGGTGCACCACAATTTTGGTTTCACCAGTTTCGTGACGTGCCCCCCAAATCATATATCACAGATTTGTCACTTTGGATCAATCGATCCTTCGTTTCCCGCAGGGATATTTTTAAATAAAAAAAGAACTACTGCATAAAATAAATGTAAAATCATAATACATTAAATTGATGTGGTTTGTTTTTTTATTTTAATGAGCTACAATTGTAGTCAAAATTAAATTTCTTCTGCAAATGAATGCTTTTTCATTTAAAAATAAAGATACTGTATTACAACTTAACAACTACAAATATTTACAGCAGAAGTTCCCTGAGTGTATAAGTTCAAAATATCGAGTTTAATTTTCAAAAACATTTGAAAATTTTAATTTTTATGAAAAGTACATACTTAAAGAATTTTCCGCTGATCATCGAATTACACACGTTTTGGGGAAGACGTAAATTAAAACGTTTCTCTAGTTTATTATGAATGATATTTTTAGTTGAAAATCTTTGAAAGTCTCTTAAGACAATTTTAAATATCAAGTAAATATCTTTAATATAATGATAATAAAATTGTAATACAGTGGGGGGTATCTTTTAACCTCTAGAAAACCATGAGGGTTAATCATGTGTAAAGAAAATTTTCTAAATGCTATCATAACATTTTTTTACAAGACTTTAATTTTAATGGTAAAAACCGCCATTTAGCGTTCAATTATAGTCTATATGATTCATTTTATGAAGTGTTAAGTGTTTTAAAAACAAACACACAATCCAGACAGTGTTAACAAATACTAAAATTTAATGTCTGAGAATCAAGTTCAAAATTACCGTTAATATATAAAAAGTACAATCTAAAATACACATATAATTGATGTAGAGTAAACAATTTAATGACTAAATAATTGATAATTGGAGTTAGGAGAAATAAATGAACACACTTACAATTTTTATTAAAGAATTTCCATTAATTTTATTACATTTCAAATGGTGTACAAATGCATCACAAGGATGACAAATTGTTTAACGATTTAAGAGTGTAATATGCAGTAAAGTTGAAAGTCGTGGCAGAGAAACACAATTTTTCAATTAAAAATTTAAAAACGTAATCATTATGGCGCCAGATGGAGTTTTGTATTTTCTTTATCTATGATATAAAGACGCCTTGCTAGCAGTCGGCTTATCACTAGCGAAAGAAAATTTAAAAGAAGATTGAAGATGTATTTTGACTGGTCAAAAGTGTCTTTGTTTGGATGAATATCATCATCACCAAACTACAAGATGAGATTTACATCTATGGCTACAAACATGTTTTTTGTTGATTGAATTTTTTTACATCAACTTGAAGTTGTTAAAGTTTGAAGAAAAAAAATAAATAATAAGAAAATGTTAAACAAATTGATCTTGTAAAATGTACACAAGTTTGCAGTCATAAAAATTTACATTTAAGCACTTTTATGCATAACATCTTACTTATATGATCGACATAAAAATATACAACAATTTTATTACTTTTTTTCACTTTATACTATAATTTGATTTTCTAAAGTGGAAATAGTATTTGTAAACTATACCGCCTACTTAGGGGCTTTCATTATGTAGCTTATATGAAAAATTGTTGTGGTATTTTTTTAAATTATATTTAACAACAAATGTTTTTTGAATTTAATTTTTGTGCCGTGTGACTATAAATGTTTCTTGAGCGAGTGTTTGGCTGACAATTTCTAAACCTAATATTCACCATACTCCTTTAGTAGTTGAAATAGATTCCTGTATATTATTAAGAATATCTTAATTCTGTTAATTTTAATGAATGTAATTCGATGTGCTAAATTCGTTACTTAATGGTATTGATAGGATGACGATTATTTCGGGTCAATCAAGAGCTTGTGCTACAATAATTTTTTATATACATTTTTGGCTCTATATAGAAAAAATATTTATCTTAGGAAATCTAGACCTAAACTTACGTGATTCACAACACTTGGAATACTATGTTAGTAAAGACCACTGCAAATATAGTTAAAAACAAATGAAATTTCACTTTAAGAAGGGACAACTTACATTTCAGTAAATTCAACGAACATTGTCATTTGTTTTTAATGTTCAAAAAAATACTAACAATTGTAGTAAAAATTAACCACATGTTAGTAAAAAATAAACAAACAATTACTTTTTTTAAATAACAAAAAACTACTGCAAAAACATTAATGTTAAATCATGAAACAGTCATTTGATGTGGTTTGCTTTTTTAAATTAACTACAAGGTTAATAAAAAAATTAATTTGTTCTGCAAATGACTGACATTTACATTAAAAATAAAGAAACTGTATTACAATAAAAGTCCCAGGTGCAAAAAGTCCCAGTGAAAAAGCTCCCAATGAAATAAATTCTAAAAAAATGAAATAAGTCCCGTCTCGAAAAAGTGAAATAAATTCTAAAAAAATGAAATAATTTCCAATAATAAAAATTAAATAACTCCCAAAAATAGTCCATGCAACAAAAATGAAATAAGGCCCAAATTAAATAAAAAAAACTCCCAAAAAGAATTATTATATATTATAAAATAATTTACAAAAACACTGTCATAAAATAATCCACATCTTGACAACAAATAGGACATTTTATTTCATCAACACCTCTTGCAATGCAGTCTGTCTGCAATTTAAACACGCAGCCATTGCACGTCTTTAGGTGCTTATATCGCAAAAAGAGAGTTTTTGGTTGCTCAACCATACATACTATACAGTCGCTTGTGTTTCTTATATCCGTGCTCGTTGTCGGCTGCTGTGATTCACATACACCATCTTCAACCTCTTAAATGGAGGAAGTCGTACGAGTTAAAGTTCAAAATACCGATATATTATCTGCTCCTTCATATCAAAAAAATTATATATGTTTCAGTAAAAATGTTGAAATTATAAATTTTTATTCATGTTTTACCTTTTTTAACCATTGGGCTTCGAAATAATCTAGAAAACCGTTGAACTGGAAATGGTCGTCAAATTGTTCAATTCGATTTTTTATCATAATGAACGATCCTGGTATATGCGATGCTGGTATAAGGGGAATAGACAACAGCTTATGGTATTCCAAAGATGGTTTTCTGTTGCTTCTTAAATAGGCTGCTAAAAAAAGAAGAACATTTTTACAACAACAATTTACATATAATTTTTTTGGGCGCTATGTCGTTTTTTTCTTGGGCAATATGACTTTGGGGAATATAACGTTAATCCTTCAAAATTTGTTAAAAAACAGATTAAGTTAGGTCAATTTAAGAAGATCATCAAAATATTTTGAAAGATCCCGATATAGGAACCGTTTAGAATATTAATAATGTTAAAAAAATAATGAATTTTGGAAAATGAAATAACTCCCACTAAAAATGAAATAACTCCCACAGCAAATGAAATTACACCGAACAAGAAAATAAAATGAAATATGTCCCACGCTAAGTTCTGTTGGGACTAATTTCATTTCGGAATTACTGCATTATGAAATAACACCTAACAACAAAAATGAAATAACTTATAAAAAAATGAAATAACTGCAAAAGAACTGGGTATTATTTCATTTGAAATTACTCCCAAATTTGTATGAAACATTTTTGGGAATTATTTCATTTTCATTTTGGGTAACAAGTTTTATAATCAAAAATTTATTCATTATCAGCGAGAATTTAATTTTTTAAATAAATTTTTATATAAACAATTTATTTTGTAAAAAGAAGGTGATATAAGATCAAATCCAAAATCTTTTTGGTCTTTTGTGAAATCAAAGAAACAAGTTTCTGTTATTCCTTTTATTATGATTTATGGAGATCGGACTTCTGAATCGTGTTGTGATGTTGTGAATATGTTTGCTCAATTCTTTAGTTCAATTTCAAACCTTCGACGAGCCATGAAGTTGAATACCAAAATTAATTTGATAAACTAGATATAGGTATCTTAGAAATTTCAGAACATGATGTTTTTTGACGGTATATTGAGAATAAATTATAAATTTCAAGTGGATTATTATGATTTAACGGCCCATTTGTTAAAGAAGTGTACATCTTCTATTACTTTTGCTCTTAGTTATATTTGTAATTTAGCACTTACTAAAGTACTTTTTATTGATAAATGGAAGACTACATCAATCATGTTTTTAAGAGTGGGAGAAAGGATGATGTCACCAGTTATAGACCGATATAAAAAACTGTCTTGTGTTTCAAAAGATTTTGAACAAGTGTTTTATGAAAAGTTATTTTTTTAACTAATATCTCCTCGGCAACATGGATTTTGTTTTTGTAAAAAGGACCCCCTAGATTTACTTTACAACTAAAAAAATACCCATAAAACATTATTTTTCCTGAAATCTGCTAAATTTTTTAGATTTTATTTCAAATTCATTGAAAAAAATGTTAAAATGCAGTAATTTCGGTAGAGTTTAACTGTTTTTATAATAAAAATCTGAAATCTTATAACAGTGCGTTAAAGTGACTAAAATTTTACTAATCATCTTAAAAAAAGTTAAAATTGTTAAAGTTATTAAAATTATATTTACTAAGGCAAAACTACCTCTTTCAATCAGATTTTTACACCCCAAAATTCCCCTTTAAATTTTACCACCTAAAGTTCACCTAAACTTCTTAAGTAACAAGTTGAATCAGTATATACTGACTTTACTTATGCTAAATTGTGGGTTTTTAGAACTATGCAGTCTATTAATGCAAAAGTATTTTAATTAAATTATTTCGGAAGGATAAAAAATTATTTCAATATTTTTTGTTAAGGGAATTCATTGCATATTAAATTTAATTGCAAATAGTTAAGTTGATTCAAATTAGGGGCATCTGTATATGCAAAAAAAATGTCCCCTAAGTATGCACTGTTTTTTTTGGCTTTTTTCTATTTTTACTCATTTTTTGTGTGCCATTTTTACTGTTTGGTTTTAAGATTTTTGAGCTTTAAAATTGCATTTTTCTGATATTCTTCGCTTTAAAAGCTTTTTCGTTAAATTTTTTTAATTGTTCTTGTAATGAGTGCAATTATTTTACCTTTTTGGAGTTTTACAATTGTGTTTTCGCTTTTTTTTCAAATATTTTTTTTTTTTTTGCCATAAACGCATTGCATTTTGCTATTTTTTGTCTTCGCTGTTTATAAGTTATGACAATTATGAATACGGCTCAGTCTTCTTAAACCTCCGTAAAGTATGCAACATCAAGTTTAAAAAATCCAACACATACAATCATATAATTTTTTTTAATTAAACTTAAATATCACTCATACGTCTGGGGCCTTTTTTTCATAATATGTTTCTCAAAAGTGCAACAAAAAAAATTGTTTTGCACCACTAAAACTCACGTTCCTTAAGTATGAAACAGCCTCTACAATTTAGAAGACAAGTCTAAATGCTAAAAAAGTTAATATACGAAAAGATAGTTTTTTCTACATTAAATTATCTGTTCAATCCATAATTTATAAATAATAAACAATTTAAAAATCGCCTTATTTCACAAGGCTATACAAATTAAATACGAGGTAAGTTTTTAACGCTTTTGGGGTTTTTGGTCTGCTGATATTAAATTTTTTTCATATCCCGCCGGCCTCGTTATTGATGCAATTTCACGTTGCATAGTGTAGATAAAAATATTAACCAGCGCACATCTTTTTTTAAAATCACTTCAAATGTAGACAAGACAGCAATAAATGTAAAAAATCCCATTTTATGAAATTTTTTCAGCTTTTTCGGAATCGTGGGACTCTTTAGTCCTATATAATTTTGTTCTGCTCTAATAAAACCAATAGCAATGTGCACTAGAGTGGGGCGAAGAAAAAAAAATGTCGGAATTCGACTTCGACGATAAGCGGCATCGGTTTAAATATACATTAAAAGATTATGAACTAAACTTTAGACAGATTGCACTTAATTTTCAGGGTACCCGGAGCCCGCGAAAATTCAATTATTTTAAAAAATATACACTGAACCAAAAACAGCGGTGAAACCAACAACCCATGTTAAATTGATGAATGAGTGATCACTATACAACCAACGAAACCTGCCCGTCATTTTAACAAATTATTTAGTAAATGTATTTTCTTGACGTTTAACTAAAGGGTGTTTTTTACACAGGTATAGAACTTTAAGTTGGCAACACTTTTTTAACTGGCGGCCATTTTGTCAGCTGTTAAGTGATTTGTGTTTAGTTTGGTTTGGCATTTCAACATGAATTGACTGACGCCTGAACAACGCTTCCAAGTTGTGCAAATTTATTTTAAAAATCATGGTTCTGTTCAAAATACGCGAATTTTCGAATTTGGTTTATCCATGAAGCTCACTTTTAGTTTAATGGATACGTCAATCAACAAAAGTGCTGTATTTGGAGTGATGATAATCCTCAAGTGTATGTTGAGAGACCGTTATATCAAGAAAAACTGACTGTTTGGTGTGCTTTATGGGCTGATGGAATCATTGGTCCTTACTTTTTTAAAAATGAAGCTAGTCAGAACGTTACAATCAATGGTGACCGCTATAGAGCCATGAATACTGACTTTTTCGTTCATCAATTGAACAACCATGATGTGCAGGAGCTGTGGTTTCAACATGACGACGCAACATGTCACACAGCTCGTACCACAATTGACTTATTGAAGGAAACGTTTGGTAACCGCATAGTTTCAAGTTTCGGACCCGTGAATTGCCCGCCAAGATCGTGTGATTTAACGTCGCTGGTCTACTTTCTCTGAGGATATGTAAAGTCGCTAGTCTACGTCGATAAGCCCGAAACGATTGACCACTTGAAGGACAACATTCGTCGTGTTATTGCCAATATACGGCCACAAATGTTGGAAAAAGTCATCGAAAATTTGACCTAAAGCTTATACTACGTCCGAGCCAGCCATGGCGGTCATATGCCAGAGTCATAATTAAATTTTAATGCAGGAAAATTTTCTTTCGAATAAAGTAAATTTCATGTCAATTGAAAAAATTCATCTTTGTTTTTTTCCATTTCAAAATTCTATACCTCTATAAAAAAAAACACCGTTTATTTGTTGATTCTTATTTTGACGAAATATCGTCAAATGTAATAATAGAAATTAGTTATTTTAACAAACTTATTTAATCAAATTGAATAATTATTTTGTTGTTTTAACAATCCGCTTTATTCAATCTAACAATGCACTTTATTTAATCTATTCGTATTTTGTCTTAATTTTATATTTCTTTACCTTTAATATTTTATTTATTTTAGTTAGTATATATGTATAGAAAAGGTTCGATTGTCGCGGCATGTCCACCTTGTTGTTCCACAGCAGCAACATTTTGGCCTGGACGAAGACTCGCGGTTATTGTCACGTCTTAAACAGTCCCAGTTTCTTCAAAATTCAGCACCAAACGGTAGATTTTTGACTCGGATGGCCGGTTGTGTTGACCGAAAAAAATCAACCAATGCGCGAATTTCACTTCTTGCATAACGACCATTTTTAAAATACGCGTGGATCACTTTTATGAGATTTCGACAGAGTATCGCTCAATGACTCAGTTTGCCAAAGCCTGCAGTAGCAATTGTGTGCAAAAAACAAATAAAAAAAATATTAATAATTAACATATAATTGCATTACTATTGAATCACAATTTATAATCTTTTTAAAATGTCCCAACATAGATTATTTGGCTAGTTCACAACAAGTTAATAATTACTGTGAAAACTAGTTCTTTTCGGAAATAGTTTTTAACGAAATTGTTAAAGTTATTCGATTTTATATTTGTATAATATTCGATAATAAAATCTGTAAGTTCGACTTTGGAACGATTTACCTTTATTTAGCTTGATTGTTGACTTTGGAAGCATCATCTATAAATTTAATTTTGATTTAAGTGACATTATCTTTCTTTTGTGGAGTTTATTGTGATTGAAAGGTTCCAAAAAACGTTGATGATTTTTTTTTTTAATATTTTTTGTTTTTGAAAGCATATCAAAGACAAACAAAAGTTAACAAAGTTCTAATTACATATTTCTATGAGTGTACATTTAAACAAAGATTTTTTCAAATACTCGTTCGCTTACATTTTCATCTGAATTGAACTCAAATAAACCATTGCCACCATATATCAGCCTAAAACCAATCAACCAATTCGTGTTTTTCTAATATTACCTCATTTATAAACAAAAACATTTATAAGCTAAAATAAATCACTGAAATTATATCAATTTAAATGACACATTAGTTGGCTATAACCACGATAAATGACACAAACAGACATTCGTATTTGTAAGCAACATCTACTTTTGCTACTTTCGAAAGCAAAAAGGCGTTGTTTTAGAAACAAAATCTACTATCGAATCATGCTGACCACCTACAGTTTATAAGCCAGAGCAAATGAACTGGCAATGCAGTAGATTTTTGTAAGTTTTCGTTTTATAACTTATGTCTGTTAATCAATGAAAGAAAAATTCTTCTTAACGATAAATATTCTTAATAAACCAAACTATTTGGATTCACATCGATTGAGAAAAAAAAAATTCAACAAAACCACACGTTTCATTTCACATGCGGGACATTTCAAACAAATTTCTATAGAAATGTAAGATGAAATGCTTTACTCTAATTTATGTAGAAACATGTGTTTCCTAATGTTAATTAGAGCCATTAACTAAACTTTTACCAGCAAGTGTTGTCGTCGTAGTCTTGGCCATTAATGTTCACTTTATTGTTGTTCATCTTATGGGTGGCGTTGCTCTTTGTTTGTGACATTTCAAATAAATTAGTTACATTTATTAAAAATCAATAAAAATAAAAGTTACAACAATCCTATCTTTTTAAGGAAGGTAAAACAAAATATATTTTTATACGTTTTAGAAAAACAATAATTTTTATTGGTTATCAGTATGTCAATATCCCATGGTGCTTTAAATAAAGTTAAAATTTATTTTGTATTTTTTTTTTTCTCATAACGATTAAACAAACCAGAAATAGAGAAATGTCAAAATACATTTTATTACTAAAGAAAGTGTTGATAAATTTGTTTAAGGATCCACCCACCATAGCAGGTGTTTGATTTAGATTTTAAAATTAATATAAACCAAGCTTCAGTTGAATTCATTAGTACACATTAGGGCGAACAATTATTCGACATTTTTCGTAAACCGGTTTTTGTTTTGTTTTGAATAGTTGAAATTTAAAAAATATAGGTTTCGGTTTTTGGAATTTGAACCGATTTTTAAATGTTATACAATTATACTCCTTTTTATTTGTAAAACTTTTATTCATTTTGTATCAGCTTTAGAAATTTTTTTTATGATTTTCAAAAACAATAATCATTTTATGTATAATTTAAAATTTTTATTTATGAGCAAAATAATTTATTAAAATGTGTTCTATATTAAAAACGACGCAAGTAACAAATAAAAGTATGTGCTTTTTATTTACAAAATTTTAAATCATTTTTATGTTATTTTAAAATGACAAAATCATAACATTGGAACAATTCCAAACTGATGTATAAAAACATAATAATTTTTCCGGTTATGACATTTTTTCAAGTCTTTATGAGTAACTTTAAAGTAAAAAGGAGCTATCTTGTATAAAAAAACTTTTATGAAAATACACACTAAAAAAAATAAAAAAATTGTTCAGAAAATTCCGTTTTTACCAATGAATTTTGTAAATTTACGGTTTTATATTAAAAACGTAAATTTACAAATTCAGAAAAAGCAGTTGTTAAAAAACAAAACAAAAACGGTCTATTTGATATTCAACAATTTAACTTTAAAACTGACAACTCACAAAAAAACGGATAAAAGCGGTTTTTAAAAAATGATCACCCTAGTACACATTCTTTTAAAGACGGTTGATACTATGAAGTTTAATATAAGTACCCGAGTAAAAATATTATTATATATTTATATTATAATATTGTGTAATGAGTTCTAGTTTGTTTTGTACAATTTAATATAGTCAAATATGACATCACATATAGTCAGATACAATTTTACTTGCGACTGTAATAAAATAAATAAAAAAAATAATATAAAAAAATTTAAGTTGTGAAATGTTGATGTTTTTGTTTTGAATTCCATAACATCCTACTCAAAATTGTAATATCAATCAATTTAAAATATCAAATATTTTAGTTATTTAGAGTATTTTGAATTAATTTTTTTACATTTTTGTATTGATATTTTGTATCTCTTTTACATTTCAGTATTGAGAACATTTCAGTATTGGGGGGAAATTTCCCATTCCCCCTTGAAACCGCGCGATATACTGCTATATTAAATCATGAAACATTTCTATGTTGCATCATAATGATTATTTTTTAAACGGGTATGCAAAAAGTTAGT
Organism: Delia radicum; assembly: GCA_021234595.1. Classification (NCBI taxonomy): domain Eukaryota; kingdom Metazoa; phylum Arthropoda; class Insecta; order Diptera; family Anthomyiidae; genus Delia; species Delia radicum. The sequence continues at coordinate 86,971,658 of CM037854.1, forward strand.
TATTCAGAAAATCGACAAAAATTGGTAATTTTACGCCATGTCTAGCAAACGTTAAATTTGGTGCATTTTGTGTATGAGAAATTACAAACATTTCGACATCGGTTAAAACTTATGATGGCAATTATTTTTCAAGTTGTGATGATCTTGACATCATCTTTGGAAATTAAAGCCATTTTTAAATCGAAAACTTAAAAAAATTCTTGAAATTTACAACAATTTTTTCACTCGTTCTATATTTGCTCATTCTATGAGCAAAAACCAACAAAAAAATTGAGTCAAAAGACTTGGAAGATACATTTTTTCGGTAAATAATTTTGATATTGCGGATTGGTGGAAAGTTGTGTGGTGGTATGTAAGTGAAACCAAAATTTTCCGATTTTTAAATTTTCACCGTTTTTTTTCAATCACAGTTTTTTCGCCGTTCAATAGAATTTAAGGATGATAATATTTTTAAAAATCTGTTTCATTTGAAACAGTTTGAGTGGATGGCTGCTCAACAATAAAGGGATACTATCAGCACAAACTTATATAGAATTGAGGTAAATTTTTTGAAAATGTATCTGAGGAGTTTCAAAAATGTTCGTTACTTTGAGGTTAAATATTTTCGATATTTTTTTTGGATGACATAAATAACCTTATGCACATACGTATAAGCTAATGGTCAAGCATGCTGAATCCATATTCATTAACCATTTATATTAAACTTCACAAAAATTATGGATGCTTTAAACTTAAATCAAACTAAGCACTGGTTTTTAGAAGGCGTACGGAGCTACACGAATGAGTGACTTACATGTATTTTGTTTTTGTATTGTATGTATTTTGTTATTGTTTTTCGTTCGTGTGAAGCAAAACGTCATCTAAAAACAGGGTATAAATATTATAAAATAACATTTTTTCGGGGATTTAATAAAAGTAACATAAATTTGCCGATCTCATTGTATTTATCGCATTTCAAATGTGATAAAAAATGCATATGTGATATATTAGAACTTAAAAGGAAAACCACGATTTTTTTTTGAAAACACGCATTTTTTGCCGGTTTTGTGTCATTTAATTGTGTTTAGGTTTACACTTATTTGCAGGAAATCATTTTAAATACTTTTAAAGATGTTTTTGAAGTTATTTTATTTGCTCTAGGAAATTTAAAGTGGTCAACAATATATGATGCCTTTTCGATTTTAGTATTAAGTTAATTCAAATCTTCAATTTTATGTACGTTAGAAAGATATGGTACTGCGCTTTAGTTGTCAGAAGACAAAATATGTTTGAAAGCAACTGCCTCTCTAGGAATAAAGAGTCGTTTTTTATGAAAAAAAAATCTAAAAAAATAATTAAATTTGGCAAAATTTAAAAATTTAAATCTTAAAAAAAATAGTAAAAAATTAAGTTAATACAACTTCAGGAGATCCGAAATGCATTTTTATCAAAATGAAAAATATACATTAGGCAATTAATTTTAAATTAAAAAGATTTTCTAAAATAATATATAATTGAGATGTTTTAATTAATTTTATTTTTTCGTTTTTTTTAATGTTCCATTTTAAGGAAACATTCAGAGGTGTGAGCAAAATCGAAAACTAAACGATCTGTTTTTCAATCTGGAATATTTAGTTGTTCGAAACAAAATTTTACTCGCTTTTTTTATGCATCGCATTGTATTAATCAAAACTTTAAACTTAGGTGATAAAAAAAGAATGCTTATAATATTTACAAATCGCAAATATTAGGCATCGAAAATCCGTTCGTTTTCGTTAAAAATATCAAAAATAATTTGGCATATCACACCCTGTGAAAATTTTCATTACTTTTTCGGCGTCGTTAAAAAATGAGTTAAAGATTTATGTTCAATTTCTTTTTTTTTTATAAAATACATCATTTATAATTTATGTGATTAGGTTGAATATAGATCCGAATGAAGGAAAAGAGCGAATGCCACAATCTGTGCTGTAACACAAATAACTTTGATGAATAAAGTACGATTCGAATCTTACAAAAAATCTTAATACAATCTAAAATTAAAACAATCGTTTTTTTGTTGAATATTAAAGCTTCAACCACAATTGACCGTTTGTAAATGTGGTTTAAAATTTTTGTAAATTTTTTTTTTTTGAATTTAAGTATATTACACTTATTTGAATTTTAAAATTTTCGCCAGATATACTAATAAATTATATGATTTTTTTTTGTTTTTATTAATTATTTGATTTTAGCTATTTAAAAATTTAATTTTATTTCTGGAAATCGGAACTCATTTTATTTTAAATATACAATATTATATTATTTTATATAAAATTTTATTATAGGTGTGCAAAAAAAAAAACCCCTTAATAACGTATATAAAAAAAAATTACAAAGTAGATATATAATTTCATTTATTTTCAATTGACTTTCCTTTACACTCTTGGTAATTCGACAAATGTCAAGCACACATCTGTTAAAAGACACAAAATGCTATTGCCTTTATAGAGTTCTTCAATAGGAAGACATATCTAATGAAAACATTCGCCATATTTATCAGATTCGGTTTTTAATTAAATCCGTATTTGAGTTCAAAAAGTGTATTTTCACTTAGAGTAAACGTGGTGGAAAACGTTCCATAGTTAATCGAATTAATTGGTTTGGTGGACGATTGTGTTGACCCTAAAATGGACGTAGTGCGCAATACGTATTTCGAACAGAACCATGATTTTCAAAATAAATTTGAACAATTTGGTAGCATTTTTTAGGCGTCAGTCTATTCATGTTGAATTGCCAAGCCAAACTAAACATTAATCACTTGACAGCTGACAAAATGGCCGAAAGTTAAAAAAGTGATGCCAAATTAAAGTTCTATACCTGTATAAAAAACACTATTTACTTTCATATACCGATATGCTGCACGTATAGTAACGCCAACAAATGTACATATTTTTTTTTTGGTCTCCCTTACCAAAAGCTCCAAATTTTTTTCGGTATTATCGTAAATAGACCCATTTATACATTCAGAAAACAGACCGGTAGTAGCAACCGTATTTGTATCCAATCGAATGATTTGGTTGTAAGTATCGATTAAATTTGTTGTTATCACCAAATTACTGTTAAGGCTATGGAAATTCTATTGCGGTGTCAGAACATCTTTTGTCTCAATCGAATGTTTGTTACTGCAACTGAAAAATGCATTAACAACAACCGAAGCACTCAGTTGGCAACACATACGGTAGCAGTTTTCTGTCTCGTCTAGATGCGTCTTTAGATTATTTAATATTTTAAATTAATCTTATTAAAATTCTATAAAAAACAATATTTAAATTCTTCATCGACCTGCTTCCAAGCAAAAAAACGCTGCTTACATGCAGGCTGGTTTTATATAATTTATTTTATATAAAATTCTACAGATATTTATTTTTTCTTGTTAAAATTTTTGACATATAATATGATATGATATAATATGATAATATGATAGCCACGATATGAAACTTTCTGCACTACAACCTGCATCCTTATAAGGGACTAGGGTAAGCTGTTTACAACCTGCATAATTGTTAGGGAAAACATTAAGCTCAAAATTTGTATTTGTTTATTTTTATACGAAAATTATTCGTTTCTTTTGCTGCTTCTCAGTATAATGTAATAGTAAGCACTTACATCAGCGCATTTGTTTTATTCTGCTTCTAAAAACACGAACATTTTTTGCTGAGTTCTTAATAAATGAACTCGTGCTGTTGTTATAGTAGCAATTTATTATTCTACGTTAATATATTTTTTCTACAGATTAAAGAATTGACTCTAAAGTGCAGGTATTTTGTATAATTTTTTGTTGCTTCTTCTTGGTTTTTTTGGTTGGTATTGGCAGTTTTTAAATCCATACTAATTACTCTGGTAATTAAACAGATTTTTAACGTGGAATAATACAGTTACCAACATTAATTTTCAAGAAAAGAGAGAAAGCAACATTATGCCATACAGATTACATGCATTATATGAAAATAAGAAATTAATTTACAGATTAAAATAAAAAAAAAGTTAATCGATATATGGTAATTTAAATTACAAAATTAAATGTAAAAACAATTTTAAAATGAATCTGATATTTAATTGCAAAGGTTAATAAGGAAGTAATTAAAAATGAAGCTACACCTATCCCACGATTTACACGATAGATACGTTTCAGAAAAAATCATGTAAATCGAATTCAAAAAAGTTTGTATGAAAAATCGTGTAAATCGAAAAAGGCAAATGCTATATATAACGTAATTTTTTTTTCTTATATGTATTTATTTTTATAAAATATCGATCGAGTTATAAAAGCCTTACAAAAAATAGCAGTGTATAACCCGATTTATATAAATTTTATAATATATTTTTCTTTTACAAAAAAACTACAACTAGTGGACTTGTATGACTGATTTGTGTTGCATACACATTTATATTTTGTATGTACGTGCATAAACGGAGAATTCCCTTTTTAATTTTATTGTCAATAAACTTGTGCGTCCGATATTTTCAAAAATCAATTAAAAAGCAAAAAAAAAAAATAGTTAACTTATATATTCGTTTTTCACTAAAGTTAATATGTATATGTACAAAGATTTTTTAATAATATAATCAAAAAAAAAAAAAAAAATCGTTTAAATCAAGGTAATTTCCATAGGCTCTATGCAATAAGTCCCAGGTGCAAAAAGTCCCAGTGAAAAAGCTCCCAATGAAATAAATTCTAAAAAAATAAATAAGTCTCGTCTCGAAAAAGTGAAATAAATTCTAAAAAAATGAAATAATTTCCAAACAAAAATTAAACAAATCCTAGGTTTTGTTTGAGTTTGATTTTTAACGTCTTTTTCAGACAATTGCAATTAATACTATAATTAATATGCAATTTTATTTAATTTAATTGTGAAAGGCGTGGTAGAGAAGAATGAGTGTATTTTCTAAAAATCATAACTACATTGCAAATTTTCAATTTTTTCTGAATCAGACTGCGCTGTTTCTGGTATTGAACCTTCGTCAGTGACCCTGTTTTTTTGAATTTTTGAATAATGTAATATTTTTTATGTTTTTATTTGTTCGATTGCGTCTATGGGAATTTTTTCTGTGCAGTTACTGACCGTGGTATAGATAAACTGATTTCTAATGACACATACACTCGCACTACACGTTAGACAGAGCGCTTTAGTCCTCTGAGCTATCGTCAGGTCGAGTTTTGTTGTGATTAAAACTAGTTTTATTCAATAGGTTTTGGTTGTTATTTCATCATGAAATAATTTCCAAATAATAAAAATTAAATAACTCCCAAAAATAGTCCATGCAACACAAATTAAGTAAAGGCGTACCGTTATACACTGTGGGGCAATATTATAGCCGCATGTACTTTGCAGCAGTTTTGTACATTTGCATAAACAATTTTACAAATCTGTGTATGCCATCTGAAAGACATTTAAAAAGAGAAGCAGCGAGCCAATATTTGTTTCAGCGTTTGAGAAAACCGTTACAGCAAATTATTTGTGTTTTTGTTGGTGCATAATTATAGCCGCAGATTAAAAAAACAATTTACTCAGCTAACGGTTAAGACAGTTTCAGTTTTTGTTTCTTTTATTCTTATTTGCTTTGAATTATTATTATTTGCTAATACATATTAGTCTTATTTTCGAAATGCCACGCGGTTGTTATTTGTCTGATATTGAAAAAGGCAAAATTACTGCGTTTCAGGAAGAAGGTGTTAGTTTTCGAAAAATTGCTCGGAGAATAAACCGATCTGAAAAGGTGGTACGCAATTTTATAAAAAGTCCTTTTAATTACGGACAAAAGAAAAAAAAAAATGCTGGAAGAAAACCCAAACTTTCAGTTCGTAATAAACGCAAGCTTATCAGAAACGCCAGCAACTCTACGAAATCTCCAAAACAATTAGCACACAAATGTAATTTTAATATATCCCGCTGGACTGTAAATCGGGTGCTACAGCAGTCTTCAGTTATCCGCCGCTAAAAAATGAAGAATGCACCTCGATTACTGCCACGGCAAAAAAGTGAACGTTTGGCTTTTGCCAAAAATAACATGAGTACGGACTGAAATAAGGTAAGTCAAATTTAGCTATCTCTAGCCAACACTAATTTAAAAATTTATCTTAACAGATAATTTTTTCGGATGAGAGAAAGTTTAACTTGGACGGTCCAGATGAGTACAACTCTTACTGGAGAGATTTACGTAAGGAACCGCAATATTTTTCCAAAAGAAATTTTGGTGGTGGATCATTGATGGTTTGGGGAGCATTCTGTGCCGATGGCATGTTGGAGTTGGCTTTTCCAGGTACCAAACTGAATTCGCAGAGTACACAGCTGTTCTCCAGACAAACCTGATACCATTTTTCGATCGAAATCATGACAAAAATATAATTTTCCAGCAAGATAATGCTGCTGTTCACAAGAGTAACCATACTCGCATGGGGTTAGAGTCCCACAACATCCCTCAATTGCAATGGCCAGCCTGTTCTCCCGACCAGAACCCATTGAAAACATCTGGGGAATAATGGTACGAAAAATAGTTGGTGGCAATAAGCAATATGATACGATTGAGGACCTGAAAGCTGTCGTAATTGAAGCTTGGGAGGCCATCTCAAGTGAGGTTCGTTTAAATCTTATCAATAGTATGCCACAACGAATCTTTGAGCTCATCTCCAACAACGGAGACCCCACACTCTATTGGTGTATAAAAACTTTTAAAATTTAATTCATATCTTTTTATTTTTAATATTTTATATTAATGTTTATAAGTGCGGCTATAATTTTGCACCAAGAAAAAAATGAACTTTGTGCTAAAACTTTAAATAAAACTAACTTTTTTAAGAAATTCTATAGAATATTTACAGCGTTATTATTGCCGAAAAATTGCAATTATTAGATTTTTTTAAATACCCCGCTAAAGGTGAAAATTGCTGAAAAATTGGGTGCGGCTATAATATTGCACCACAGTGTATTCAACAAAGTCGTATTGCACAAAAATCAGAATAACATATTGCCCAAATGTCCGCATATCCCCCCAAAATGATAGATGTAAATATGTTATAACGACCAAATCAATGACAAAAAATCCAAAACTTTTTTTTGGTTGCTATGGCATTTTATTTGAAAAAACTTTATTTTTATTGCCCAATATCATAATTTTTTTTTTTTTTGTAATGTCATAAGACATAATGACTTTTGTGTCGCACGCAGAAAAAACTATATTTTGCGAAGCCGCCTGTCGCTTTCTACGGAGGAAAAAACCCCAAGAGAGGCCGAAGGCAGCCACCCAGAAGAACTTGTTATTCAAATCAGATGTCGAATCCATTGAAATCTTATATTTTTAAGACATCAAGTAAGATTTATTTGACCTGTCATAACTTTTTATGTCCAAGAACACCAACCCACGCCAAGATTTATTGTTTTTTAATGATTATTTTTTTAAAAGTCTATTTTATTAAAAATTTTACGTATATATTAGTGTCTAAACGTTAAATAAACAGAAGGCCAATGCTCTACTCTTTTATTTAAGATAAAAAACAATCAATTAGCTGTTTAAATGACAAAGCTATGACTGGTCAAATTATATTACTTATTGTCTTAAAAATAAGATTTCAACGGATTCGACATCGGATTTGTAAAAGGTCTTGTAAGGTCTTATGACACTTAAAAAAAAAAAAAGTTATGATTATGGGCAATAACTTCTTTTTTACCGTTGGGGTGTAATGATTAGCGCGTCTGACTGTTACACAGATGGTCGCGGGTTCGATTCCCGGTGACGACAACATCTATTAAGAAAAAAATAATATGTATGAGTTTTCTATCACTTATATGTATCGCTGCTCCCACCTTCGGTGTTCCCATAGCACTTAACCCCGCCGAAGTAAAATAATGAATAAGGGCTATGAAACAAAAAGCTTCAATCATGTAACGAGCAACAACTGTTCTAACACTTATCATCTCGCGCAATTACAGTGGTGCCATGGTTAAAGCCCTTCATCTTTCACCACTTTCATCTCTACACTATCCCCTTTCCAAAGAAAGCAACACATTAATTAATAGGAAGAATTTCCTGAGTGTTGCTTCTTTAAAAAAAAAAAACAAAATAAAAAAAAAATATAATTTTTTTTGGCGCTATGTTGTTGTTTTCTTGGGCAATATGACTTTGGGGAATATAACGTTACGCCTTCAAAATTTGTTAAAGAACAGATTAAGTTAGGTCAATTTAAGAAGATCATCAAAATATTTTGAAAGATCACGTTATAGGAACCGTTTAGAGTATTAATAATATTAAAAAAATAATTAATTTTTGAAATAACACCGAACAAAAAAATAAAATGAAATAAGTACCACGCTAAGTTCTGTTGGGATTTATTTCATTTCGGAATTACTGCATTATGAAATAACACCTAATAACAAAAATGAAATAACTTCTAATAAAATGAAATAACTGCAAAAGAACTGGGTATTATTTCATTTGAAATTACTCCCAAAATTGTATGAAAAATTTTTGGTACTTATTTCATTTTTTTTTTTTTGGAGTTTTTTCACCTGGGAGTTATTGCACAGAGCAATTTCCATATTATTCGATTTACACGAGAAATAAAAAAAATCGTGATAAAGCGAAATCGTATAAAAAAAGTGTCGTGTAAATCGAGGGATAGGTGTACACTACAAATAATGGTTAATTTATTTAAAGTTTCTGGAATTTTATAAAGCAGCTAGTTTTACAAAAATGTTTCATGTCGGGAGTACTCTGTTAAAAAGTTTCCATCATGTTTTTATGAAAAAAAAAATTGTTGGCACGTTCAATACAGAATTTAATTATATAAGTACATGGAACTTATATATTATTATGAAATATTTCTTAACTTTTTCATAAAATTCCATAAAGGTACGTTCAGATTAGTCAAATATTTGACAAAAAATATGAAATATTTCTTTGCCGTAATCTGAACACAAAATATTTTTGTGTGTCAAACAGCAAATCAGCTGATTTTGGTCAAACAAAATTATTTGCATTCAAATAAATATTTGACAAACATAACCATTGTGTGAACACTAGCAATCAAATATTTTCTTCTGATTTGAGCAAATATTTATTTGGCTTTATAAAAAAACTGAATTGTGTTGTCGTACGTGAAAATAAAAACTTAATCAATCCGATAACAGAATGGAACATTGGTCCAAAATGGAAGGATATGGAATGAAACGGGGAATGATTGGAATCGGAACACTGTACACATTTGTGTTGTCGGTTTGCAAATACTTCGCTAAGGTTTGCAAAAATTTTGACCGTTTTTCGATATCATGCTTAGTTTTCGAGATACAAGCCATTTTACAAAATGGCGATATTTTAAAATGTCCAGTATCTCCAAAACAAAGCGAGATAGACCAAAACGGACAAAATTATTGCTCCACAGGATTAATAATATACCCTTATACCATAAATAGGCTTGGTCCGAGAGAGATCCCGAGTGATCAATTTTTAAAAAAACAGTTAGTTTTTCCATTAAATAAATTTATGTTTTTTTACACTTTGATTAAATAAATATTTAATACAAATATTTGTTTCAATCTGAACGCTCGACAAATACTTTTTCGTTTATTTTATTTGACACTATTTGAGAGCTGTTTGAACAAACAAAAACCATCAAATATTTGATCATAGTTTGAACATAAAACAAAATAATTTTTATTTGACACAATTGGAAGCAAATATGTAAACAAATATTTTGTTCAAATATTTGATTATTGTGAACGTACCTTAAGTTTATAAAATAAATATTTGATTTCATAATTTATATCTACATATGTGAACATCTACGAAGTACTACGATTTTAGATTTTAAAAATAGATTAACTTTCAGTAGATAAAATCTGCTTTAAATACATTGTACTGTTTTTGTTTGCTCACATCATAATTTATGGTAAAAGATCGAAAAATAAACTTTCGGTTTTCATTTTTTAAAATTTAAAAGTAAAATAATTTTCTTAAAATGATTAAAGGTATGAGTAAGTAAAGCTTGTTTTTTATACAGGTATAGAACTTAAAGTTTGTAACACTTTTCTAACTGGCTGCCATTTTGTCAGCTGACAATTGATTTATGTTAAGTTTGGTTTGGCATTGACTCTCTAACAACGCTTCCAAATTGTTCAAATTTTTTTGAAAATCATGGTTCTGTTCGAAATACGCGAATTTTGAGAATTTTGTTTAGCGATGAAGCTCACTTTTGGTTAAATGGATACGTCAATAAACAAAACTGTCATATTTGGAGTGATGATAATCCTCAAGTGTATGTTGAGACCCCGTTACATCAAGAAAAACTGTCTGTTTGGTGTGCTTTATGGGTTGGTGAAATCATTGGTCCGTACTTCTTTAAAAACTATGCTGGTTAGAACGTTACAGTCAATGGTGACCGCTATAGAGCCATGATTACTGACTTTTTCGTTTTACAATTGAACAACCATGATATGCAGGAACTGTGGTTTCAACTAGACGGCGCAGCATGTAACACAGCTCGTGCCACAATTGTTTTATTGGAGGAAACGTTTGGTAACCACATAGTTTCACTTTTCGGACACGTGAATTGGCCTCCAATAGCGTGCGATTTAACGCCGTTGGACTATTTTCCGTGGGGATATGTGAATTCACTAGTCTACGGCAATAAGCCCGAAACGATTGACCCCACTTGGAGCACAACATTCGCCGCGTTATTGCCCTAATACGGCCACAAATGTTGGAAAAATTCATCGAAAATTGGACCTCCAGATTAGGCTACGTCCGAGCCAGCCGTGGCGGTCATATGCCAGAAGTCATATTTAAAAAATTCTTCTTTGTTTTATTCCATTTCAAAGTTCTATACCTCTATAAACAACACCCCTTACTGAAATTGAACTAAATTGCGATAACGTAAATTCATTAAATTTGTAAACCAAATTTTTAATACATTGACGATACTTTGAAGGAGCACCTTTTTTCAGATTTGTAAAGTATTTGATAGCCGAAGTTAACAAAGATTTATAGTAAACCCATTTGAGATACATTTTCTAAAAATCTTAGCTTTAAAAAGTTTTTTTTAGTTTTACCAAAAATCTTCTGATAAGTCTAAAAAAAAAAACGATTCTCTATATATTTTTTATGTCGTATGTAATAACTTTTTATGGCCTATTGAAACATATGCTACCCGGATCAATTGGCAATAGAATATATACTCAAAAAGGAATAAAAGAAAAAATCCCTATTGTCATCAATTGGATTTACCCAAATCTTATAAATAATATCATATAAAATAAAAAAATATGCTTGCAAATCTTGTTATTAAAATGTAATTTTTGTTTGGCAAAAAAAAAAATTTATCCAAACTTTTTTTTTGTTATTTCTACATGTTAAGATTGTTTCCTTTTACTCCTACCAAAAATACAAAGCCGCACATAAACATCCCTTAAGATATGTAAGAGTACAATAGATGCATACCAATCAAGTAAGTACCAAAAACATATTCAAGTATTAAATATATTCATGCTCCATATCAAAGCCGAATAAAAAAGTAGGTCAAAAAATTGAAACTTTTGAACTTTTTTTTTATATCAAACAATACAAAACTTTTATTTTTGCCATAAAGATTAACTTAAATGTTCTTATTTTGTAATTCCCAATTGATAAATTTAATTTAAAGTTTTAACTTTCTTTTCCTTTTTTTTATTTATATCAAAAAAAAATACAATAAAATGTTTGTTCGCATTTGCAAACTTTATTTAAATTAAATTTCAATTTTGTAAAGAAAGGAACCTTTTAGGAAAAGAAAATCACGTAATGTTAATCATAGATATTTACAGTTACAGCATAGGCACTTCTATATTATAGGTTTTATATTGAATGTTTTAAAAAGTCACAGGTTGTATTGAATATTGACTACTTAGAATTTGGGATATTAAAAATTTCCCAAGAGTGTTATAAAGACAGCTACATTATTATCTCATCTGGTACTTTTCGGTCTTATTTTAATTTAGATCTTAAACTTTCACTAAGAACAAGAAAGAAAATGTTAGTCTGTCTATACCGACAATACGATACCTCTACACCTGTCTGTGTTGAATTTCTCATTAGCTTAAGTTCAAAAGTATAACCCCCAAACGGGCCTAAACTTTTTTGGAATGAAATATAACACTTAAATAATAAAATAAAATAAAATCTATAAATATAACTTTTCGAAAATTTAATCAAACAATCTGGCAACATTGTGAAATAAAGAAGGAAGAGACTGGAAAATTAAACAAAAATCTAAAAATAGAAGAATCTAATAGAAAACATATGATTTTCTATTGTTGAATTACTTGAATAAACGTCACTACATTGCTAGGTCTGTCAAAAAAACAGAGTAGTATTTGGAAGATGACAAAGCCAATTGTGACAATTTTTTGTTGTTGTTTTTATTTTTTCTTTGATATTTTAAAATTTTGAATCTCGCTCCTAGACGAGGACAAGAAATTCTCATTGAGTTTGTGATTTAACATAACAAATATCACAAGTTTGTTATAATTTTTATAAAACATATAAAAATTATGTTTTTTCGACCTTTAATTGTGCAATGAAAATGAAAATTATTCAAGTTCGAGGCCATATACTATATATTTCTTCATTATGATATTGTCCTAACAAATTATCTATAGAGTTTTTGTTTTCAAATTTATTATTTGACCCTTTCAGGAATGTGTTGATAGATCTATTTCGGGAATTTTCTAGGTTCCCATCATCAGACCACGTTTTGAAAGCGGTAACAATCCCATGCCAAACCTCAAGCATTCATATGAACTAGTTTACTCACTACATGAGAACTAATATACATATGAGTTTGAAATTAAAGATTATAACCATTGATCAAAAAATAAATTGAAAACTTGTTTGATGTGCAAGATCCACCTCTGGTGGATATTCAATACACGTTTTTTTTTTTTTGTTTCTCTCTCCTTTTTTATATTTTGTTAAGTTAGTTAACAAAACAGGGATAGTAAACTAGGCGGTACTTTGCCTTTTTTTCCCAAGTTTGTTATAATTTTTATAAAACATATAAAAATTATGTTATATCTCTAGAAATTCAAATAACAAAGTCCCCTGAAGATTTCCTTAGGCAGGAATGAAATCCGGATAGGGACACGCCTACATCAGATTGCTTTTCACAATTTGTTAAATAAGTTTTGGGACTTTAGCACATTTACTTACTATAAATGCAATTAATGTTTATCCCGATGAAAATAAATTTGAATATTTGTGTTTTTAGTGTTGTCACTTCTGAGTATAATATACTATAACAGAAAAAGGAAAGAAAACTGCAATTTAGCTGCATTAGATTCGAGGCCATACTTGGGTGTGATTGCTAAATGGTCATGACTTGGTATTGTTACATTTGTAATGTAAGATGAGCGCAGGTTTAATTCCTACAGCCGCAGGTTGTTGAAAAATTTATCATATAGGGACAATCTGACAATTATAAGACACAAATAATAATACAATTTAAATGGAAAATCACTGATGAGCCTGTCCATAAAAAGGCAGAAACTAGTCTAGTCTGATTTAGAAATTAATAGTGTTTATAATTTTTGAGAAAAACGTTTATTCTTCTTCTTAACCTCAACATTTCTCAAAAAAATTGCTTAAATTTCTATAAATAAAACTGAACAAAAATCTCCGTTTTTTCACCTTTGACGGCCAATGGGATATATATGTTGGTCCCATTTTGTATCAGTGTCCTGTAGAAAATGGAATGAATCAATTCCAAATATCTCTTCTATCTTTCCTACCAAAAGTTCGATCCCATATGCTCAATAGCATCCGAGAAAACATGTACAAAAAATTAGGAAAAAAATATTGATATCTTTTATTTTTGGGATCACCCAATTCGGCTCTTAGACCAAATTGGGACAAGTAGTTGGTACATGCAGAAAACGGTGTTGTAGTTGCAACCGATTTTTTCCAACCGAATTCATGTGGTTCCAACGGAGTTCCTGTGGTTTCATTCACTAGTATTATATTTTAATACGATTTATTTTTATTGTAATATTGAATATTTTATGTTTATGGATTGTAATATTCTAAAAATAGACTCACATGCGTTCCAAAAAACTTATTTTATTATTAAAAAATTGTATGCCTTGAACTGGGTTCGAACGTGCTACCTACCGTTTGTCGGGCAATTACTTTACCTCTAGCCTAAACCCAATTTAAATACGTTTTTCCAAATTTCAAACTTGAATATTTTTTGTTTCAAAATTTAAATATTGTTCGAAAAATAGATTTGTATGTACAACAGAAATTCGGTTGCTGATCTCAATAATTTATTATAGTTACAAAAACTATAAAAAAAAACTTTATATTATTTTAAAATTATTTTACTAATATAAAATTCTTATGTCTTGATGACTCGAACCGGCGACCTCGTGCTTGTCCAGCAATTACTTTAACCAAATTTAGAATTTGTTTTTTTAATTCCAATCTTGAATTTTTTTTTTGGTTCACATATAAATATGTATGTCTAAAAATAAACTTGTATAAACAACAGAAATTCGGTTGCTAATTCCAACATTTTATTAGAAGTATCATAACTATAGAAAAACTTTTTATTATTTTAAAATTGATAAGATAGAATAATTTTTTTTTTTAAGACGAAACTAATAGGTTGTTGGTATTCAAAGTAATAAAGATACTAGTTTTCCTATATTGGTTATAAAAGACAATATTTTGGATGATGCAACAGAGTTTCGGTTAATTTCATATATTTTTAGTCCATAATTAAGTTTAGTTGTTGAGATGATGAATTTTAATTACGAACAATTAAAATTGTTGAATAATGTTAAAATATTGTTGGTTGCAATGGAACTCCAAACAATTTATTCTCTGCGTGCGCTTTCTCGCTTCCAAACCGCGAATTGCACATAAAAAATTTCTTCACAAAATATTTTGCATTTGGCGCATTTGTGGCCATTTTAACATAACATGCCTGGAGGCGGGATTGCCGGTATGATGGTTAATATGTTGAAACGTACTTTGATTCAATTTTAAAATAAGTCATAGTTAGAAAAAAAAAACTATTTTTTTTTGTTTTGTTTTGTACTGTGTTGCCAATTTTGCATTTTTATTGCAACTAGCATTGGAATTAGTGTCTAAATCAGAAAAATCTACAAACAATTTGTTAAAAATGGAGTTGCAACAAAAACTAGCACATATTTTGCTACATACAAAAAAATCGTTAACAAACAACTAGGAGCATTTTAACTAATAAAGTTTTTTCGCACAAATTATTCAGTAATTAAGTAGAAAAAAGTAAAGACTTGTTTAAACGTTACTAGTTTTCGCATAACTATTGTAAATAAAATTTATAAGTTGAAATGCTCCGAATTACTTGGCAAAGATTTTTTGTGTGTACATATCATTAAGATAAGAACAGCAAATTTAAATTGTTAATTTACCAAAGTTTTATTCATATTCGACTTGAATTTTAGTTCATTGAAAAAAAAAAAAAAAACATTTGTAGACTAAAACAGCAAACAGAAACTGTAATATCAACAGCATTTTAGCTTTATTTACCTTAAATTTAGTTGCATGCAAATAACAGAACATTTTGCTGAAATCAACAAAAATAGTTGCAAAAAAGTTGTAGACTGCTGATTTCAAAAGGAAAGATTTTTGTTCGAATAAAAAAAATTAAAAAAAAACTTTGAAAATTTGAAATTTTTTTTGCAATTTTTTATGTCTACTAATATTAAGCAAATGTATTGCTGATTTTAGATGATTAATTTCTTACTTTACATTTGTCTAAATAAATGGTCCGCCAAATAACTTTTTTTGTTTTTAACTCCTGAACCAATTGGACTTTATATGGCGTCATACCAAGGTCTTTATGCAAAATTCGTCTCAATGATGTCTTCGAAATGTTCAATTGTTGAGAACGACGGTGAATTGATGTTGATGGCGCTTCACGCACACTTTCTGCCACAGCAGCAATTTTCTCGGGTGTACGCACTGGTTTTGGCTTTTCACGTTTGGTTTATCGATAAGGATGCCAGTTTCTTTCACTTTTTTCACAAGATAACGAACATACGGACCATATTCGTTCAGCGGAACGATAAAACTAATTACCTGTCAAATCAGACATGACCTAAGTGTTACCATTCACGAAATAAGAACTAGTTGAAAAAAAAACGTTAGATGGAGGACCCTTTATAACAAAGTTTTTATATATTCAACAGGTAAAATACATGGTTGGCAAACACTACCTTTTCATTGTAACGGTTGTTGCCTACCGCGTCCTTATTAATGCCGATTTGGAAGCTTAAAAACTGAAATTCGAATAGTGGAATGTATCACAGGATTTATTTTAAAATTCTACCCATTATATTTTGATTAATCAAGTCGTTCGGTATTTTAGCGTAATTTTTCAAGATATATCGAAATAGCAAAATAGCAAAATAAAACCTGTTATATAAGAAGAAAGCTGTCTTTAATGGAGTCGATTTTTTCAAATTTTCATTTCATCGTTATCTTTAGTAATCCGTGATTCTCAAATTTACAAATTTTCGAGTTAATTTAAACCACAATTGTTTTCAAATAAATATTTTTTTGCGTCTCCAATATCAGACTCACTTATAGATTGCTTTATTTCCTCATATTTTTATTTTATAATCATAAAATATGCTTCATCTCAAAAAATAAGCAAAATGTAGCAAAATAGACAACTCAGTTACTCATTATTTTGAGAAATTGGAAAATTTTTACTATATATCATTTTTGGATCAAGCTACTGTGGTTAGGCAAATTTAGAAACACAAGTCATTCAATGCGCAACATATATTTTCAATACTGTTGTTAAATCAGTTCAGTGGTTTTTAACATATGGGTCCAACTTACAAGTAAAAATCTCTTTTTTTCGACGTATGTTAAAAACGGAAAATTTCAAAAAAATAACAGTTCGTTTTAAATTTTTAAACAAAAAAAAAAGGCATACAGAAGCAAATGCCGCAGAACCGATTCCAATAAAAAAAATATCGTTGTGGAGAAATCTTTGACAAAATATTCTACTTTCTAAAATTTTTATTTATATTTTAACGAGCAAAAATAAAAGCTATTTTTTGACTTTTATTTGTTTGAGTAAAAATAAAAGTTATTTGGACTTTTAATTTCTCTAGCAAAAATTAAAGTTATTTTTTGACTTTTATTTTTTGAGCAAAAAGATAAGTTTGTTTTTAACTTTTATTTTAAAAATAAAATTAATTTTTTGACTTTTATATTTTCGAGCAAAAATAAAACTTAATTTAAATTTTTTTTAATGGCTTAACATAATTTTATTTGTTTTTTGAAAAGATCATAGCAAACGCATTAAAATGTGAGGAATCTCAATACAAATAACGTTCATGGGGATTTTTAATTGACATAAATTTAGAAACAAGAATAGAAAAAAGATGCTTAAAAAACAAAAAATCAAAAAATATTTTATTATAATTAATTACTGAAAAATGTTTTTAGTTAGTTTTTTACAGGAAGACGACAAAAACCTTATCGTCGTAGTTTCGTTTTATTATAATTAATTACTGAAAATTTTTTTAGTTAGTTTTTTACTGGAAGAAGAAGAAAACCTTTTCGTAGCAGTTTCGTCCCCTCCAAAGTCTCGTCAGTGGTTAAAGTATGTGTCAATTGAAGAAATTATTTATATTGTTAAATTATTTTACATGAGAAACTTTTTTTACTTTGTGTCTTACTGAGTTTCAAACCCACAGACATATATCAGGCTATGACTCGTAGCATCACCTCTTAGCGAGTTGAGACTCGGTCGGCACAGTGCTGAGATCGGCTAGTTAGAGTTTTTTTAATCACAGCTTTCACAAGGTATTGTTTTAATCAAAAGAGATATGAACAACTTATTTTTCAACTATAATGCTTCCTCTTTTTAATCCTATTGTTTTCTCTTTTTCACAAGCAATTATCCCATTTTTATGCGCTTTTTCACATTCAATAGTTTTATTCCAAAAGTTTAGAGATAGAGTTGCCGGTGTGCAAATTATTAAATTTTATCTGGGGTAAAGTGTTTGAAACCGTCATATAATGACGGTTTCTTTCCTCGATTTTGGCTCAAAAAAATAAAATTGAAATAATAACTTTTTTTGTTCAAAAAAATAAAAGTCAAAAAATAACTTTTTTTCTCAAAAAAATAAAAATAAAATAATAATTGTTTGCATCTTTATGCTGCAGGTCACAAATATTAAGATATTATGATAATATTTAACACACCGATCTATATCGGTCTAGTGACAACGATTTTTTGATTGCAGCTTGAGTCATTCCATGGTTAGACCTTCGTAGTGGACATGATATTCATAATGTTGCAAAAACAAAAAAAAAAAAATAAGTGAACAAGTGAACAAGTGAACAAGTTGATGTCGGGCATGTCGATTGTAGAATATACTTCACCAGTCTGGTTAAAGTTAAAAGAGTATTTGATTCCGAAATTTTAATTGGTTTGTATCAATATTTGTCTACAAACTCTCTTAGCAATACCAAAGTTAGATTTTGCCTATTTTTTTTATTTATTTAATTTATTTAATATAATTAAAAATTACAATAAATCTTAAGAGCTAAGCACTATTAACTTAGGCTATCAGCTTGCCTAATTTTGCATCAATATATGAAAAATATTTAAATAAGCACATAATAATTGCATTAGGTTTAAATGTGGACCGAACTCTATCAAAAACTAATAGAGTTCGATCTTGGGCCGATATGAGTATTATTAATGTTCCTAAAAAATCTTTAACTTTATTTTTCATAAAAAGTCTTGGACCTGGCGCCCTTTCGTGGGCGCTAGGTCTAACTATGACCGACTCGTTCTTAGGCCAAATTTATCTTAATATTTGCGACCTGCAGCGTGCGGACGTGCATTAAAGATAATTTTACGGTGGGCCGTTATATGGGCACCAGGCACATGGGCAAATTCCAACCAACATGAAAATGATTTGTCCTTGCATCGACAAAATTTAGCAGTAGACCATTATATGGGCACTAGGTCTAAACAGGTTTCACCGAAAATGCTTAGATTTTGTTCCTTAGGCATTTTAAGTCAGTGTACCAAATTTTTTTAAATATATATTATATTAGCGATATTATATTTGCGACATGTAGTGTTAGAATACCAAATATGTACATTATGATGTCCCCTAAATTAAAGATATGTCGATTTTTGGTTATTACTAGTCCGAGGCTGTAGAACAACTTATACTGTATTATAACAGGTTCTAATTCCTGTTCTTCAAACGATTATTTTATATGGAGTTAGTCCTATTTGCAATAGGTTCTTTACCGCCTATTTAGAACAGGTTGCTTTTGAACTGGTTCTAGAACCAGTTATAGATCTGGTTCTGGTACAGTGGAACCTTAGTTTGCCGTACATTCTTAACCAACTCAGCATAAAACTTTTGTAAGAACTTCGTTCTATAAATTAATAATTTTTCAAAAAAGTGCTATAAAAAATGTAAAAAAAAAATAATTTAACTGACAACCCTGGAACAATAGTTTTAAAATTATCGGACCTTAAAAGTAGGTATTGCTTTAAAGCAACGCAGTGTAAAATGGATTAAAAGACACATTTTGCAAACATCGTGTCTTCGGAAATAATATGAGTGTATAACGCATTAAAATTGTTTTTCTTGACATTCAGTTCTTTTGGCATAAATTTATTCATATATATATTTTCTCCTACTCCTGAAACTATATCAAAATAATCCATCGCTTAACTAAACAAGTTCTTTTGTATTTATGGGTTTTAAGGCCTACCTTATTACTAAGAACATTTGAAAGAAAAATAGTAAAAACGTCAAAACTTTTTATATTGGTCTTAACATTTTAGCATTTTGTGGGATCGCTTTTTTTCAATCTGTCATTTTAGATATGAGCATGAGGTAGAGCTTTTCAAAAACTTTTCACTTAAATAAATCAAAAACAAACTTTTTCCAACAAACAAATGTAAACCTAAAAAAAAATAAAAATATGTGTAAATTTCCCAAGACAAATGTTTGATAATTTGAATGTGTTTAAAGAAGTGTCAACTTTTTTCTACAACCATCTATTATATCTACTTTCGAAGTATATTTTTCATATGGGTAACCGCAAAAATAATGAAATGAAATAAACAACAAAAAAAAAGAACAACAGCAAGAAAAAAAATCCATTTCAAATCTTAATCTGAGTTTATGCTTTTTGTTGAAAGGAAAAGGAAGTTGGGGTTGCAGTACCAAAAAAAAAAAAAGAAATAGGATATAAAGCATATTTTTTTTTTTTTGTTATTCATACAATTACTATGAAAAATGATGTTAACGCCAATTTCAGGTATGTCATCTATCAACATGTTGTTTTGTTTGAATTTTCTCTCCTGTAAATTCTATTTATATTTATAATGACAATTGAATTTAGAAAAGGAAATTGAGTTAAGGTTAAGTTCCTTTGTCTTTAGGGCATTTGATTGAATTCGAATTTTATTTTCTAGAACTCAAATATGAATTTAAGGAATTGATTATTTTATTTGAGTAACTCAAATAAAATTTCTTATTGTTTCAGTTTGTTTCATAAAAATATTCTTTATTTCTTATAACATTAAGTTGATGTTGTTATTAAAATATATTAATGATGTATTTATAGCATCTGTGGTAAATAATTCCTTTTATTGCCAATAATTTATCAGCTCAAAATGAACTGAAATGGTTTTCGTTATTGTTGATTTCACCCATTACATTCATTAAGGCAGGAGTTTTAATTGGTAACTACTAAAGCACACTATTGAACAACCCATTAGGCTTCACGCATTACATTACAACCGTACTTCACTGATGAATTTTACAGGCGATGAGCTTTAAAGTAATGGGTGGACTCATTACCATGTAGGGGGTAAAGTAAATGGTTACTTATATGGTTACATGGTGGGAAAAAGTAATGTGTCTATAAAAAGATTTTCATAAAAAATTTTTTTTACAGATATTTTTTTTAATAAAATAAATAACTTCTTTTTTTTTTTTTTTGAATAAATAATTTATGTGGTCATGCTGGGACTCGAACCTGGGGTGTCTCGTATTTAACAATTAGTTAGGCGAGAACTCTACCAACTGAGCTATCGATACAAATAATATTTTATTTTTTAAAATGTAAATGAGTTTTTGTGCTTTGTGTTTTCGGTCGTGATATCAAAAATATACACCTTTCCCTCATGCTTACAAAAAATCACAAAGTAATGTGTCTATAAATAGATTTTCAAAAATATATAATAATAATTACTTTACGCTTACCATTCATGCATTATGTAATTGATGATCGGTAAGTCATTATTTTATGTTTTGAAGTAATGTAAAATGTATTGAGGTATCATTACAAGGTGTTCAATTATCGGTAACACATTAGTTCTTGTTGGAAAATAATGATACAGGTAAGGAGTACACAATGCAAGGTAATGCATTACTTTATCGCACCTATTACCAAACTTTTGCTGGGAATGCCCTGTTAAAAATCGACATCAACATTTTCACTTGCAACTATACATCCCAGGAAAAAATTACACATTCCAAATAGAAGGTGATGCTCACACTTGCTTACATATCTCATTGCCAAATTTAGTAACTGCAATACCAAACTCATTCCAACGATAGAGTCCAAAAAGCAAGTAGTATTGTAATCAATTCTTTAAATTTAAACCAGAAAGCATGAACTCAATAACAAAGTAATTATTTACTTAAAAGAAAATAGCAATGTTATTAACTTATATGTATAACTTTTTGTACTCAAGAAATAATCATATACTTTTTCTTAATAAAAGGACGTTATTGGAAGTTGTTCCTAATTTTGAAAAAAGAAGTTATTCAATTTTAAAGAATTTATCTCATATATTTTTTCAAACAAATTTTTATTTGCAGGAAAATAATATTAAAAATAGAAATTGCATGGTTGCCTAAATTTTGTTAAACTGTGGTTAGGTATAAATTAGGGAAGCGCTCGTGAGCAGAAAATTGTGAGTGGAAGTTGAAATTACTGACGTTATCGTAAGTGAGTGTAAAAAAAATTTCGAGGGTGATCGTGCGGGAGTCATATTTTTGTTTTTCAATTTTAAATTGTTCTTTTTTTGAAAAATTTATATTTTCGTGGTTTATAGCTCCAAAACTATGATAACAATTCGATGTTTCACTTTTAAGGATTTTATTTCCGCATGAGTTTAGTTCGTTAAATTTAAGTGACCTAGGAGAATCACGTGTGAGTAAAAGTTGAATTAACTTATGGAACTACTTCTTTTTTTTTAAATGTAAGTACTTATTTTTTCTAGGGAACTATTTATTTATTTTTTTGTGTAAGTACTTCGTAGTTTTACAAAGGAACTATTTCTTTATTAAAAAATGTATGTAGTTCTTAAAAATATAAAGTAAATGGTTCTTCGGTAAAAAAAATAATCAATTCTAAAGAATCAATTATTTTAGACTCACGCACTGTTAAAAGAATCGAGTAGCTAATCTAGTAAGGAATGCGTTCTGCCCAAAATGCTTGATTGCAAACCCGCTTACCTTTTAGGAAATTTTTTGCTGGGTTCATAACTGACATTGGTTCATAACTAATTCGTATTTGTGCATATGAGGGATCATTTATGTTCATGAGTGTGTATTAACGAAAAGTGAGGTAATATTTATATATATAATCATACACGCGCATACATTTTCATACATAGTCATATATTAAGTCCGTAAGGTTGTTTCAATTGAATATATTATTAAATTACCAAAGAAATATATTTTTTACATTTCTGTCTGTTATTACATAGAAAAAATAAACGAAAAAACGGATTTTCGGTATTAGTTAAAATATTCAGTTAAAATTTTATATTTAAAACAAAAAAATTTTATATCATATTGAGTATCAAAATGAACGAAAAAACAAACTTTCACAAAAAAAAAAACACAAGTGTCAATTATTCAGGAAACGTCTCAAAAGTACAAAAATGTGCAAAAACAGAAAATATTTCAGATACAATTTAAAAAAATCGGATGTCAAAATAAATTTGTGAACTTTCATCGAAAAATCGCTAGATAACACAAAAATCTGCAACATATCCTAAACCAGTTTCCTAATCCGCCCATATTTGCCATATGGTAACAAATAATCAATCGTCAAGAAAAGTACAACAAGTAATATATTTGAAAAAAACGGGTCAGTCGTTTTGAAAAATTTAAGTTTTATTTTCAAATGAACAACATTTTTAATAAATATATTAATTTTTATTACATTTACTTTTAAAAGTCACTCTTGTTTGCATTTTAAAAAATATACTAAGTCTGATGTTACGTATATAGCTTTTGTATTCAATGAGCTGCTGTCTTAAAAATTATTTTTGTGAAAATTTACAAGTCTACTATACAAAACCCGTTTTCATTTACAACGGTATTTTAATTACATTAAGCACAGGCACCCCAAACTTACATGCATGTTTTGTAACACCCTGTAGTGTTATGTGTTAAGGGCAAACTATCTTTTAAATACAGTTCATATATGATGTATGTATGAGTAATAATCAAAAAAAAATCTAAATAAGTGAGAATACCATAGTTCTGACCATTTATGTAAAAGTATTCAAATTTTAAATTTTCTCTTAATTTATCCAATATATTTGTTGTTTGCACGCTAAATGTTGCAAATATTATGACCTTTTGATAAAATTTGAAGAGATTGACCCAATAGCAAAACCTTGATTTTGTGTTAAATCTTTCCAAGTTTAGACAAGTTCCCGTATAACGGTCCCAATTAAATTGCGTCTTATTCACACGTTGCATGTCACAAATATAAAGATTTTTTGATTAAATTCGGCGCACCGATTTATATCGAGCCAAAAATAACGCCTTCTGATTTTGATAAGAATCGGTCCATATTGCGATCATGTGACATATAACGGTTTCCAAAAAAAGTTGCCACTGACGTATGTCAACTCAACGACAAATCCTTTTAATATTAAATAGAATTGTGCCATGTGTAGGTTGATCGATTATTCGAACATTTCATTTTAAAAATCGGGTTTTGTTTTTTCCGAAAAGTTGAAATTAAAAAAAAAAATTTTCTGTTTTTGGAATTTGAAAAAACCGAAATATTTTTTTTATGAATAGTTTTAGTTTTTATTTGAAAAATTAATATTAATTTTAGATCATCTCGAGAGAAAGAATAAGTTATATACATTTTTTTATGAGTGCTCCGAAGTTCATGTTTGACATACACCTTTTGCATTCAAAACAATTTATTAAAAGCCGTTTATTATTGCAAACGACTCAATTAAAATATATTTTGAAGAAACAATTTTTAATAAAGAAACATTCTTTTAAAATGTCTAAAAAACAAAAAAACGCGCTTTGTATTTGCAATAATTAAATACTGTTTATTTCTATTTGTTAATATATACCCAAAAATAATGACAGACTCATATCTCTCGAACAACTAAAAAATGACGCAGAAAAATAGTATTTTTTGAGGTTACTTAAATTTTTAAAGTATTTTTTAAGTAAAAAGGAGCTCTCTTGCATAAATACAAATTTAAAGAACATTTAGTTTTTAGCAATGATTTTTTTAATTTACAGTTTCTACTTTGTTGAAGCTAATAGTTCAAAAATCGGTTATTCGCCAACAAAAACCCGGTATATTCGATATTCAAAACTTAAAGTTGAAAAAAATAACCGAAACCGACAACGCACAAAAACTGGTTAAGGTCGCACGAGTTATGATATCAAAAATTTTCGACACCTGTTTAAGGTTTTTTTAAATTGAGAGAAACGATTGATAGGGTAAGGTATGCTATACTTAAAACCTATGGCATGCCAATTTTCATGTCGAAAAGTCTTCATCTAAACAAATGATGGCCATTTGAATGTCGAAAAATAAAAAAATTACTTGATACTTACAATAGTTTTTTTATTTACTTTATTTTTTGTTCATAGCTTTTAACTTTCAGATCCAGAAAAAATTAGATTTTTTTTTGGATTAGGGCCCTTTTGGGCTTATTTCTTTAAAAATGTTTTTAGATTTTTTGTGGAGTAATTTTGGATCACCAGAGGATTTTTTTGTTTTGTGTTAGTATTTTTATTTAATATATTAATTTTTTTATTTGGATTGACGCTTTCCGAAGGCCTATAATAAAATATTGGTCACATGTACGAAACATTTTTGCTGGAACCTACTCTAATTGATAATTATTTTATTTTACAGTTTACGTCTTTTTGAAGTTTATATAGTTCTCATATTAAAGAAAGCTCTAAATAGCAGTTATACACACTGAGAAAAAATTTTGCTATTTGCCAACTAAAATTCGGTTACTACAACTCAAATTCGGTTATTACTAATTTCAGTCGGTTGGCACAATTTACCATTACACTCAGGGAACTTCTGCTTTAAAAATATGCAGTTGTTTGGGTTGTAATACAGTTTCATTATTTTTAATGTAAATGTAAGTCGTTTGTAGTTGCAACACCAAAAATATTCAGACATCTAACTAATGTAAAAATCGTTATACTAACTGAATTTTTAAGTTGTTACCATTAAAATACACTTTTCAATTCGGTTGGTGCATTATTTATCTGTGTGTAGGTACGAACAAAATAAGACTCAACAAAAGTATTAAGAAGTACACCCTCATCACGTTTTTTTAAATATATGAGTGATTCAAAATTTAGGTAGTTTTTGCTTTATATTATAATTATTGAAATAACTTAATTTTAACATTTTCTAAGGTTGCTAACTAAAAGAATAAATTTGCATTTACATTAAACACGGAAATCCAGTTTAAAGCACAACTCTTTGCAACTGTAATTCAGAATATATCAATTGGAATTTAGAAAATACCAATTAAAATTTAGAAATTCCGTTTGAAATTCAGAAAACATCGATTGATTTTTTAAAATTTCAATTTGAAATTGAGAAACCAGCAACTGAAATTTAGATTTTCCATTAGAAATTATGAAAATATTATTTTAAATTTGGAAAATACCATTTAAAATTCTGAAAACATTATTTGAAATACAGATAATATTAATAAGAATTCAGAAACACATCAATTGTAATTTAGAAAACATCGATTGAAATTCAGAAAATATCAATTAAAATTCAGAAAATATCAATTGAAATGCAGAAAATATTAATTAAATTGAAAAAAAATGTTTGCTCTATTTTGACTTGTACATTTTGAATTTCAAGAGATATTTTCTGAATTTCAATAAATATTTTCTGTATGAACTTTAATTGATATTTTCTGAATTTCAAATAATATTTTCTGAATTTCAATTGGCATTTTTTGAATTTTAAATAATATTTTCTGAATTTCAAACGGATTTCTGAATTTGAATTGATATTTTCTAAATTTTAAATGGAAAATTTGATTTTCAATTGATATCTCCTGAATTTAAAATGGAAATTATAAATTTACATTTATATTTTCTAGATTTAAAATGGAATTTCTCAATTGCAGTTAATATTAGCATATGTTAGTGTATAAGATGGTACGCGAGCTACAGTTCGAAATCTAGTTTAAACTGGATTTCTATTATAATGTAAACGTAACCTTAGGGTATTTTTAGTAATTTAAAGTATTTTTTCTGCTTCCCATTATCCTCTTTAATACATATTTTAAAATATTTTCATATTCAATCTTTTACTGATGATAATAAAGCCAATCAAGCATTAATGTATGCATATATTTTTTCCCTCACTTAAGTTTATTGTTAAAAACTTTAAAACAAATAGAATAAAAGGAATCTTTGTTGAAGAAAATTTTCCAACATTATTTTTCCAAACAATACCCATTTGCACTTTGGCAGACAGACCAAATATTACTAACGGACGGACAGGCATACAGAGAAATATTAAATGTAAAAGTACTAAAGGGAATAAATAGAAAGAAAAACTAAAAAAGAATAACGTGAAATAATCCTTTAAGCTGTAAAAATTTTACTCATTTATAATCCCTTGGCAAATTGTAGAAGATGACTTTTGTACACTATGTACTACGTGGAAGGAAAGACCCAATTCCCAGCGAATTATAAGAAAGTAGATTTTAAAGTTTGTGTAAAATTAAGCAACACATTATCCGAACCCACTAAAAAAGTTATATCTTAAATATATAATCATACCGCATTTGATATAGATCGATATAAAAACTTATCCAAATTGATCTCAAAATTTAGGTATCTAGTAGTATCCAAATAGATCCCTCAAATGTATTACTGAATTAGATAATATCGAAATTGATTTAAAAATTGGGGTATCCAATAATGTTCAATTTTTCTATTTAAATTAGCAGTGAATTACAAAACGCGGTAAAGTTAAATTGTCGTTACCTAAAAAATAACCACTTTTAGTACAGGAATATTAAAAATTTATGTGGGCTATTCTTAGAAATATTTAAAATTGGGGCTATGTATTATGTTTTTTTATTTTAGAAATGTTGAGGTTAAGCGTTTTTCTCTTAAAATTATAAACACTTTTAATTTTTAAATCAGACTAGACTAGTTTCTGACTCTTTTTTATGGACAGGCGTCATCAGTTAAATTGTATTATTATTTGTGTATTAATAATTGTCAGATTGTCTTATTATAATAAAACTTTCAACAACCTGCGGCTGTAAGAATCAAGCCTGCGCTCTTCTTACATTACAATCGTAACAAGTATGGCCTCGAATGTAATGCAGCTAAATTGCAGTCAATAACACATTCAATACATATTATTAAACATCTCAATCAA
This sequence comes from Delia radicum, assembly GCA_021234595.1. Classification (NCBI taxonomy): domain Eukaryota; kingdom Metazoa; phylum Arthropoda; class Insecta; order Diptera; family Anthomyiidae; genus Delia; species Delia radicum. The sequence goes on from CM037854.1 coordinate 86,999,417, forward strand.
TCAAAACTTTAAGAGCATATTTTTAACAATATTTTTTTCTGTGCAACTATTTATTTTTAAAAATTTTTTTTAAACATAAAGGGAATATTTAGCTCTATCAGAACAAGTACAACCGTTTTTGAGTATTGCCCATGTTTAAACGTAGTTTACACCGCTAAATTTTGCTGGGTAGTGCTTTTCAAAGATTGTGTGCTTTTGAGCAGCTCAGATGAAGATTTTTGTTCAAGGTGATAAAAGTTTATTTTTTTGTTTTTAGACAAAAAGACTCACAATATAGGGAAGGGATAAAAATATTTAAAATTTAGATTTTCAAAATTTAGAAATTATTTAATGTTTTAAGTGTATTATATTTTCAGGGGTTTTAGAACGGGAAATGCAAAGAGAGCACACGTTTTTTTTTATAACGGAAGTTAAAAACAGTTAAACATATTCAAATAAATTACCAAAGACAAGTAAATGTTAACTTTTTCCACGACTTTGTTTGCTTTAAATAAATACTAAATGTTCCCCCTTTATTGCTTTGCTATTTCTTATTTATTTTTTAAGGAAATTATTAATTACTTTTTTTTTTGCATTCACTTCAAACTTCTTCTGTATGTTTTTCCAAAAAAGAGTCATAAATTAAAATGGCAAATATTTTGCCAATTATAGAATATTCTGTTATTATTTTTTTCTTATTTCACTCAAGTTTTAATAACTTTAGGCTATGTGACAATTTCATTATCGTTATTACAAGCAATTTCAACAATTCATATACAATTTTTAGCATGGCGGCAAAAAAAATACAGAACTTTGGTATGCGTAGTTTTACTCTCGAAATTTATTTCACCGACAAAAAGTGTTTAATTGAAATACTTTTTTCCCCTTTTTTCCTGTTTGTATGATAGGAAGAAAAAACATACGAATTGAATACGTTATTGAATTCCTATGTCAAATACAAAAAAAAAAACGAAGTTAGTAAAATTGACAGTAAAACAAATTTTAATACAAACATACGCCTTGACATACCAATACAGTCGAAAAAAATAACAACCCAATCAAAAAAGTTATATCTCAAAAAAAAATCGCGCGAACGAGGCGGCCAATTGACTGATCCAGTTCTTGAGATAACACGCTCACCAAACTTACTCTTTATTAAATCGATTGTAACGTGTGCTGTGTGGCTTGTGGCACCGTACTGTTGAAACCACATGTCGTCCACGTCCTTGTTTTCCAATTCGGGCCAAAAATAATCGGTAATCATGGCGCGATAACGATCGCCATTCACAGTAACGTGACGATCGTTATTTTCGACGAAAAAAATATGGCCCAATGATGCCGCCGGCATGCAAACCGCACCAAACAGTTATTTTTTGTGGATAAAGTGGTGATGCATGAAGCACATGTGGACTTTTACCAAACCAATAGCGCATATTTTGCTTATTGACGAACACAATGAGCCAAAATTGAGCTTCGTCACTAAAGATTTTTTAACGCTCTTAAAGTTGCGGTCGCCGATTCCGAATTTCGGTAGTACATATTTATAATTTGCATATGCTGTTCGTTCCTGTACTTTACTGAAAAAAGTGTAATATATATAAAATACAATGTTTGTATGTTTGTCCTCTATAGACTCTAAAACTATCCAACCGATTTGGCCCAAACCGGTTTTATTTGAAAGGCTATAGTCCAAATTAGGTTTTCGGCTATATATATTTCAAGTGGGCGTGGCCCCTCCCACATAAATTGAATAACATCATATATCTTGACTATTGTGATAGCACGAGTTTTGAAACATTGCAGTATCCCATATGTTACTGATTTGAATAATCAGGAAAAAAATGGGCGGGATCGGACCAGTGGGAGTGGCAGCTGCCATACAAAGTAAATATTTAACATCATATATCTACAGTACTATAATAGACATAGTCTTAGAAATTTTTGCACGTTGATTATTTGTTAATGTGAATAGTCATGGGAAAACTGGGCGTGATCGGACCATACAAAGTAAATATTTAATATCATATATCTACAGTTCTATAATAGCCAGAGTCTTAGAAATTTGTGCACGTTGATAATATTATGAATAGTCATGGGAAAATTGGGCGGGATCATACCAGTGGGCGTGGCAGCTCCCATACAAAGTGATTATTTAGCTCATATACAAAATTAATATTAATATTAAATATCTAGGGTTCTGTATTAGCTATATAGCCTTCAAATTTTGTACGAGTCCATTAATTACTAATATTAGTAGTCGAACTGAAAATGGGCGCAATGGGATAAACGGGAGTGGTACCAAAAGCAAAAAACAAATAAGCATTAATTATCACATTCAAGACTTTTTGCAAGGTTATTTAATAATGTTGTTCAAAAATTGTTTTAGCGTTCCTCATAGTCCTAGATTATACACATATTTTTTTAATTATTTATTTGCGTAAAAGAAATTTCTTCTTAATTACAATTAAAATTTGAATGCAAAACAACGTTTGCCTGGTCAGCTAGTAGTATAATAAAAAAAAAAGTATTTAATTTTGAATAAAACGATATCATGACCTATTTATCCCAGCGTGGAAACACAAATAACAAGGGCATACTAATAACGTGTTAGTTTTCCCATTATTTGAATGCAAAAAAAATTATGTTTTTATCTATCAAGTATAACATATTGAAATAGGTCAGATAGTAGAGCGGTTGATGGACTACCTGCAGGCCCGAGTTATTCCCGTGTGGGCACATTCTATTTAAAAAAAAAAATGTTTTCCGTAAAAAATATTTTTTTAATAAATTAAGTGTCTTTGAAATTTAATTTTTAGACTCATTATTTTTGTCCATACTGGTTAGCATATAGGTAACCATATATTTTTCTATTTTTGGAAGGTGTTAATAATAATATGTGATTATTTTGCGCGACATCACCCTACAGATTCAAAAATTTTACATGGTTGATTTTTTTATATGTTTTACAATAGTTGTACTTTTTAGTATAATTTTCCTCATCTCTACTACATCTTGACATGCCGAGACATCTGCTTCCTTCTGCATATATCTTTTAATCTGGTTGTCTCCCAAACTCTTAACTTACGTATCAACACATTTTTTTATCTGAAAAAATTATTCAAACATTAGTTCAAAACAGTTAAGTGCTGAATAAGTTTAATTAAAATTTTAGATAACATAATTTAAGCAAAAAATTTGCTGAGAAATAGTATGCCTGATTTACAAGACATTTTAATAACTTTTCTACTAACTCATTTGTGTGAGTGTACCGAGTTAAAAAACTTTATGCATAAATTATTGCTCTTACCAAGATATAATTACAGCGCAAAAATTACACTTTTTATGCTTTTTGTAAAGAAGTTATGGCGATTTTCGTTCTGCATGTATTGATTAACCTTAAAGGATATTTGTGTAAGTGGTATTAATGAATTCCGGCATTAATATAGTGCATTTTTTTTTATAAAAAATTCCCCAAAGCAATGTTTCATTGAATCAATGGAACATGTTTTATTGAATCAATTTTAATGAATGGTTTCATTAAAGTTTCATAATTTTGATGCAATTATTTTTATTAATGCTACCATAAATATTATAGAAGATTCATGTATTTAAAGAATAAAATACAAGGTCTTTTTCTGAAATATTTTCATTACTTTTGAATTCAAAACAAAAATTTTTTTCTCTATAATACACTTTAAAGAATTATGGAAAAATCGTAAAAAAATTTTATGAAAAAATTATCAATATTAATGAATTTTTATTCAGTTAATGAAATTATTCATTAAATACATGAATCCATTTTAATGAAATCGATTCATTAATATTATGAAGTAAAATTCTTTCAAAGTGAAACTTACATAGTTTCTCTCAATTAAAAATCCTTCAGAAATAAGAGGCATCTAAAGTCAGTTTCAACAGGTGACTAACATTTTTGAAATAGCTCATATATACCAAGGTAAATAAAATTTGAAAGACCTTTATCTGAAACCTCTCTATATATATTTTTTTATACTCGGGAATGTATAAAAAAAAACGTGTAAAAGAATTCGATTATAACAACTGAATAAGGAGAAAAACTTTCAAGTCAGTTTTAAAAACAAAATTGATTGGCAAAAACATTGTTTAACACATTTCATGCATATTTAAATTTTGATTTATAAAATCCACCAATTTTTTATCTTAACGCCGACGTTAATGTGACTAAATATAAACCCATTTGTCTTACTAAAATGATACCTTAAACCTTTCAGGAACAAATCTACTACCGTCTTTACCATAAGGGTACACGGGGCACGTGCCCAGGGCCACGACCTCATGGAGGCCCCGAAAGTACGTTATATTTCATTACACCAAGGAAAGAAGTTTAATTTTTTTTATATATTTTTGTATTTTTGCTATTTTCGGCAAATTTATATGTTTTTTGGTTGATTTTTAAAAAAATTTCCACATTTCTGAAGCCTTAGCATCAATTGCAAGTGACATCAATCAACCAGGAGAAATAAGAAACCAGCCTCAAAGCATATCCAAATACTCATAAAATTTGAGACTATTCTTCTAACAGAGATATGGCATGATCTTTTAGGAGTTGTAAACAAGACAAGCTTAAGTTTAAAAAAAAGCACTATGACCCTGAACGTTAAAGCAAACCTTTATGTATCTTTAGTCGATTATACCAGTAACATACGCGATAATTTCGATCTGTACGAATCGGCCGCTAAAGAAAAATAAATAAGTTTGAAAGAAAAAAGAAAAAAAGACCAACACAAATATCACTTTTTTTGACGGACCAGCAGAGACTGTACAGCAACGAAAAATTCCGTGTATTTACTTTTATTGCTATACTTAGAATAATATGTACACTGAACTAAAAGTCGTAAGTAAAATCAACATAATCAACATAACTTTTGACAAATTTTATTGTTAAAACAACAATTACTTTATTCAAATTGATGTGCATCTTTATCAAATCTACTTTAAGTGTGTGAAGTCATAACTCGTATTAGCGCGTGAAAGAAATTTGTAAAAGTTTTAAAAATTAATAAAAATTATTTTAAATGGCTTTTAACAAAAGAACTGTGAACTATTAAATTCAGTGAATTATAGTGTATAGTTAAGTGTGTGTATATTAGTTAGTTTTAACTAAATTTATGTAATTTCATACTGTTTTATGTAAATTGTAAATTTTTATTACTGCCATTACATTATTACTTTTTATAAGTGCTCATCTGTAATAGTGAAGAAAACTATTTATATAAATATAAAAAATATAATTTATTTTTAATATAAATATTAAATAAATCAATGTGGTATGTAAATTTAATGTTTCATGTGTTTTAAAAATTGGGGTTTGGGTACGTACTACGTTATAATTTTTAATTTTATTATTTTTATAATATACTAACTAAAGACGAATATTATTAAAATGTTTACTTTATAAAATATAAAAGATAAAAAAGTGTAAAATTAAAAATTAATAATTAATAATAAGTCGACAAAATACGACTAGAGAATTGTTACATTGAATAAAGCGCATTGGTAAAACAGCAAAATAACTATTCAATTTGATTAAATAAATTTGTTCAAATAACTTATTTCTCTTAATACATTGACGATCAGTCAAAATAACAATCAACAAATAGTTAAATGACAAAAAATACATTTACTAAACAATTTGATAAAATGACGGACAGGTTTTGTTGGTTGCCTAGCGATCGCCCATTCATCAATTTAAAGTGGTATTTATTAGATTTCACCGTTGGTTTTGGTTCAGTTCAGGTAAACCCACTGTTAAAACAAATGAAATTTCACTTGAAGAAATTACGACTTACATTTCAGTAAATTCAACTAACATTGTCATTTGTTTTTTCCTGTCCAGAAAACTAACTCAATTGTAATAAAAATTAGACCCATAGGCAGTAAAAAATAAACAAACATTTATTTGACATATTTTTTTAAATAAAAAAACCTACAGCATAAATTTAAAACAGTAATTTGATGTGGTTTGTTTTTCAAACGAACTACAATTGTAGTAAAAACTGAAATTTCTTTTACGAATAACTGTTTTTTTTGCACTTAAAAATAGAAATATTGCAACTCAAACAACTATAAGTATTTACAGCAGGAGTTGCCTGAGTGTATTATTGACACATGAACATGTACATTAAAAAAAAAACGTTCTGATGCATTCCGCGAAAATTATGAAATTTTTAGTCTTCTTTTCAATTAATAACATTGATTCTGACCAGTTGTCAAAAAAAAATTAAAAGAATTTGCAGAAGTCTATCACGAAGACATCTATGTTTATGAGTTCAAATCGGAATGCTTTCATTTTAAGCAGTACTTAAAGAACTTAACAACAGACTCTTCGGATTTGAGTATCTCAGCTTTACTTGACCAAATAAAGTCTTGTAAATTAGACGAATATTTTTTGCAAAAGTTGAATTTGCTACAAGAATAATCCGTTGTTTAATGATTAATTATTTTAGTGAAGAGTGGATATTTTCTCATCTAAAGAAAATAAAAAATAAATTCCGATCGTCTATGTTACAAGAACGACTAACTAACTTGACAAATCCCACTTGTACATCTACAGTGAGTCAACTCAAAATTTACAAATTTTCGGTAGAGGCAAAAAACTGTGTTAATTTAATGGTACTCTTATATCACAAAGAAATACACAACTGTATTTTATTGGCGAAAGAATATAGAAATTGATGTAAGAGTTTTACAGTGGGAAGATATGACCACTGTATATCGCTTTCTTGCAAAAAGTGAAAATTGAAAAATTTTGAGTTGACTCACTTTAGAGGTACAGGTGCGAAATGTGCATTAATAGTAATATTCTTCAAAAAATTGATTTTCAGGATATGATAGAATATTTTGCAGCACAAAAATCCAGAAAAAAAAACTTGTATTGTAGCTAATTTAAATCAGAAGCATTTTGGTTTCATCACATAAATACCTAGCTTATATTTCTTATAGCATTAAATAACATGTATATCATTTATATTAACGATAATAAAGGGTCTGCCATCTAACGTTTTTTTTTCAACTAGTGCTTATTTCGTGAATGGTAACACTTAGCTCATGTCTGATTTGACAGATAATTAGTTTTATCCTTCCGCTGAACGAATATGGTCCGTAGGTTCGTTATCTTGTGAAAAAAAGTGAAAGAAACTGGCATCCTCATCGATAAACCAAAGCGTGAAAAGCCAAAAACAGTGCGTACACCCGAGAATATTGCTGCTGTGGCAGAAAGTGTGCGTGAAGCGCCATCAACATCAATTCGCCGTCGTTCTCAACAATTGAACATTTCGGAGACATCATTGAGACGAATTTTGCATAAAGACCTTGGTATGACGCCATACAAAGTCCAATTGGTTCAGGAGTTCAAAAAAACAGAAAGTTATTTGGCGGACCCTTTACATTTCAAATATAACAAGAAAATCCTTGTCAACCCTTTTTTTTTACTTTTCAAATTCTTGTGTGCCCAAGGGCCGCCACATGCCGTAATAAGTCCCTGAACATAGCTTAAGAAAAGTAATGCAGCACGTAACATTTAGATTTGCCTGATTTTTCTCCTCACCAAACATCTCCAGAAAAAAATACCTTAACACTTGTCATCATTAAATTGCACGATTGGCACGTATTCGATAGCAATGTAAGACAAATTACTATGAATGTCAGTAGATATGCCAGTGCATAAAATACCAGCACTTATAACATGATCTTCCCAAATGACTACTTAACCGTTGACATTTTTCTCAGGAGATATACAAAGAAGAAAAAAAAAATAAAAATACAACTGAAATTGCACATTGTAATAAATCTGTATTTTGTTCATATTTTCAACTTAAATTTTTTTTGTAAATATTTGCCTGCATAAAACTTTAAATTCGTTTTTATAGATTTTATTGAATTTTATTTGCCTTAAATATACTGCAGCAAAAAGAAATATTTTTTTTGGCTCACAAAAAATTTAATTTTCCTAATGGCAGCCACATGTTTGTTTGGTTTAACAATTTTTCCATTTTTATCTACATACTTTTTTGGCTTTGTTTGATTTTTTGGTGGTTTTTTATTAGGTTTTCAGACTAAATGCTTTATTAGTTTGTTTTTCGCTGCATGGTTAATACACATACATGAAATTTTGCCAAAATAAAAAAATCTACGAAAACTAGAATTTAAGATTATGAAATTATAATAACGTCATACACTAAAAAAAAAAAATTAGTAAAGTCAGCAAAATATTTTGCTGAGTTAGCAAAATTTTAGTCAGGAAGGTGTTTGCAAAAAAATTGTTAATGTCAGCAATATCTTTTGCTAAATAGAGTTGCTTCTTAGCAACAAAATTAGTAGATTCAGCTAAAGTTTTGGTAAGTACACTCAAAAAAATAAGTTTGTAAAAAAGTTAGTAAAACATCTTGTTAATCAAGTATACTATTTTTCAGCAAATTTTTTGCTAAAGTTATGTTTTAAACTAAAATGTTAGTTATACTTATTCAGCGCTTAACTGTTTTGAACTAATATCTTACCAATATTTTACTAATGTTTTACTAATTTATTTTGATAAAAAAATGTGTTGATTAGCACATCAACCAGACTGAAAGATATACGAAAGATGTCGCGGCATGCCACGATGTAGTAATGACGAGGAAAATTATACTAAAAAGTACAGCTCTAGTAAGACATAATATAAAAAATCAACCATGAAAGATTTTTATATTTGTTTTTATACATAAAACAAAATTGTGGATTAAAACAACTTAATCTATGAATTAAATAAAAGACAAAATAAAATATTAAAATTTATTAGAGATTAAATGTGTATTTGTAAACTAAATGTTTATATATATTAATAATCTTGCGTGGTCAAATTGCAAACAAATATGCAATAGGTAGACAGGCTAAAGCAAAAGACAAACCAATACATCTTAGGTAGATTTTTCTGTTTGCTTTTCTTATTGCAAAAAATTGTTGTATATGTTATATTTTGTATTTTTTTCGTTTCTTTCGTTTCTATAATTATCTGCGGCATTTACGTTCCTTTAAAATATATCATCAGTTAGACAATAATTGATGTAAGTAGTTCAAAGATAATTTCGTTTATGTTATATATAATTATTTCTATTGTTTTTAGATATTACATTAATTCATATCGTCAATTTGGAAGTAAGAAATTTTTTGTATTTTGTAACGTATTGTAAATTATTTAAAAAAAATCACAAAAATATGTTTTATGGTTTTCAGCAAATAAATTAACTAAAGTATAATTTTTCTACAAATCTTTTGAGTTTTTTTCAGTCTACAATATTCAGCAAAATTTTTATTAATTTTTAGCCTGTGTTTTTTAATTTCTAATCTACTAAGTGTTAGCAAAACTTTTGCTAAATCAACTAATTTTGTTGCTAAAAATCAGCTCGCTGATTTTCAGCAAAAGATTTTGCTGACATTAGCAAAATTTTTTGCTGACTTTACTAATTTTTTTATTTGATTGTAGAATAAAAATTAAAAAATGTTGCTAAGTGTTACCAAAATTTTTACTGAATATTTGTAGATTGAAAAAACTCAAAAAATTTATAGAAAAATTATACTTTAGTTAATTTTTTTCTAAAAAATAATTTTTAAAATAATTTAGTTCCCCGCAAAAATGTTGCTGACTTCTCAGACTTTTTTAGTGCAGTCTTCGGTAAACGATTTTCGTAAGTGATTAAAAAAAGTCTACAAATATCGAAAAATTAATATCTTGCACGAATAAGGGCATTAAACTCATTGTCAAAACTTAGCGGGAAACAAGAAATATGTTAAAATTCGCCGATAATATTTTTATTTTTTTGTTCAAATAAAAAAATTTTAGAGATTGTGCTTAAAGGTTCACACTTCATTTTAATAATGCTTACGAAAAAATGTTTTCAATTTGTAGTCGTCATAGGTTTATGAAATGAAAAGCTACAAACACGATATTTACATCAAATTAAAAACAAAACATTAAAGATTTTAAGAAATAGAAAATATTTGATTTTACTCACATTGAAATTATTTGTTTTCCACACTATATTTTAATCGATTTTTTTTTCCAATATAAATCAAAAAAATAATATTTTTGTTACGTTTTGCTATTTTTAATACTTTTTTATGAACTTCAATTATCTGAACTTAAAATTTTAGGTTCGTTTTAATTCTGGGAGGTTTAAGTTTAACAACGCTAAACCTATTTCATAGTATTTTTTTAAAACTCTTTTATATTTTTTTGTTGCAATAACAAATCGAGGTGAAACTGAGCAATAACAATGCTTTAATAAACATTTTCTTAATTATAAACAATTTTTATTTCTTATTTAGAAACAGAGAATGTATTGTAAGTTTAAGTTATTTATTATCTTTCATACGAAGTTGACATATAAGGTGACTCTTCACATCCGACATTTCCAAACTCACAGAAAAAAGTTATAATGAAAATTATTTTTTTTTATTTTTTATTTATTTATTTATTTGAAAATTAGTTATAAACTACCACAACAAGATTGAGTTTTATACTAATTTTTAATTCAAACTCAGATATTAGAAAAAAAAATTGTTATTTCGTCATGACGAAATGCCAAATTTTTAACTAATTTTTTCTGTTGAATTTACAAAAGTCTCAAAATATTATTTTGATAATAAAAATCAGCAACGGGCGTTCTTATGCAATGTTTGCATTTCAGTATTTGTGCATTTATTTGTATTATGCACTCTAAAAAAAGTCAGCAAAATTTTAGTCACGATAGTGCTTGGAAAAAAATTGCTAATGGCAGCAACATATTTTGCTGAAAATTAGCGACCTGATTTTAAGCAACATCATTAGTAGATTCAGCAAAAAGTTTTGCCAACACTTAGTTGATTCAAAATTAAAAAATCCTTGCTAAAAGTTAATAAAATTATTGCTGAATACTCGAAGACCGAAAAAAAAATCGAAAAATTTGCAGAAAAATTATACTTTAGTTAATTTATTTTCTGAAAATCTTAATATTTGTTTTGTTATTCTTTTAAAAATAATTTACAATATGTTACAAAATATAAAAATGTTCATAATCCCACATTGACGATACACAGAAATAATTATGTATAATATAAGCAAATTATCTTTCAACTATTTACATTACTTGTTGTCTAAATGATGTCATATTTCTGGAAACGAAACAAAAAGAAATAACAAAATATGAAATATACAACCCTTTTTTTGCAACAAGAAAAAGGAAACATGCAAATATTATGTAAGATGTGTGTCCCTGTCTTTCGATTTAGTCTGTCTAAATGAACGTATATTTGTTTGCAAGTTGACCACACTACATTAACAGTCAATATAATCTTTAGTTAACAAATACACATTTAATATTTATTAAATTTAAATACTTTAGTTTGTCTTTAATTTAATTAATATATAATTACTTTGACAAGCGGGAGGCAACAAAAAATTTAAGTTTTTAAATCAACTATTTATATGTATACTATACACATTGTTGGCGTCCTTTTCTTTTATTATATATGAAAAAAAGAAAAAAAATGCCATGGTTGATTTTTTTATATCTTCAAATAGTTGTACTTTTTAGTATCAATTTCCTCATCTCTACTACATCTTAACGTGCCGCGACATCTACTTCATACTGCGTATATATTTCAATCTGATTGTGGTCCACACTTTTAATGTGCTTATCAGCACAATTTTTTTTAGCAAAATAAATTAGTAAAACATTTGTGAAACATTAGTAAAACATTAGTTCAAAACAACAGAGAGTATAACTTCAATTTAAGATAAAATCACAATTTCTGCAAAAAATTGCTGAACAAAAGTTTATTTGATTTACAGGACGTTTTACTTACTCTCTTCTACTAACTTATTTTTTTGAGTGTGCGGTATCAAAAAGCCCACACAAATATTTTTTTTTTCTGCTAGATAAACCTTTTTAAAGTTTAAAATTATTGCCATAGAAATATTTATTTTGCGGTAAACTACTTTTGGTACATGCTAGATTCGAATATAGTTAATTTTTTTAAACTGAACATGATTTTCACCAAAATTAGCATTTTTTTTCCTACACTTGAGAGTTTGCCATAATTTACAGCCCTTTAAAGGTTCTAAAAAGTTTAAGTATATTCATGTTCACCAGCCCAATGTTTTAATAAAAATTCACTCAGAAGATGTTGACAGACATAAAAAAATTACCAATTGTCAGCTCCTGCTTTCAAAGTTCACTTAAGCAATATTACCCAAGAATAAAATTTTGAAATAACAATAGGAGCCATCTGAGAAAGTTTTTTTGTTTTCATTTAAAAATATTAATTATTTTGAAACCCCAGTCAAAATGAGCATCTTTGCTGGAAGAACACATATAGTTAAAATTTGTAATGTTAAGAGAAATACAAATTTCAGTAGGGAATGAAAACGAAAATATTTCTAGGGGTTTCAGCCCCCCCCCCCCCCCCCCCTCCCACCAAAAATAAACTATTTTAAGAGACATTTAGTTATTTCGGTTCTCCCGGTTCTATTTTCACACAGCTCAAAAAAAGCGACTGAGTTTAGAAATATGTTTAAAGCCAATTGGGTTCCCTTTAGCCTATTGCAAATTCTTTTAGACGCCTAAATTTACAGAGATCTGTGCTAAATTTGATATATGTTTTTAACTTTTTACTTCCCTAAACAAGTTCGTCCTCTTAGTTCATATGTTTATTCTACAATTTTTTTCAGTAATTCATATTGTTATCTTGGTCAACGGTTAGTTTAAAAATTTAAAAACTTGGCGAACAAACGTATGAACTAAAATAACGACTAATTCAATAAATTAACAATATGAACTCTAAACTAAAAAGTAAAGACTGTGATCGAAATAAGTATAAGTGGTTTTTCACTTGTAAATTTTCCCTTCTACAAAAATTTCAAGTTAGCTTTAAAAAATTTTGTCAAAAATCGTGTACCAAAAACCAGCCTTTTCGGAAGTTTATGTTGCCTTTAATCGGAGCATGACAAAAAAAAAAACAATAAAAAAAAAATTCTACGAAGTTTTTAATCGAACTTTAAAAGCAAGTGCTAAAAAAGGCTTAACTGTCTAAAATATGATACTGGGGGGTTATGAATTAGCAGAGGCACCATCAGTTTATAGTTTCTCACTCAAATAAGGCGTGTGGAATTAGTGGCTATTATTATGAAATATTTAGTGTACTCGTGTTAAAAAGGCGCATAAATATTGATTTCGTAGTGGTTTTGGATGACGAAAAAAGAAGTTTCAAAACATGACATTTTCAAATCGCTAAACTTCAAAACCTGGTATTAAAATGGTAGCAAGAAGTACAAACTCGGATCAGATTGTTTTTTGAAAAAACTTAAACTTAGATTAACGTAATTTTTAAATGTAATACTGTTTCGGAGATGTGGTTTATTTTATTGTTTTAAAATAAAAGCCAAAATTCGAAACAAACTAAAGTGGTTCCGACAATTTTTTTTAATAAGCATTGATTTAAACTGGAATCCCAAAAACTCGTCATTAATGTTATACGAAATATTAATTTAATTTTTTTAAATTTTTAATTTTTTGATCCATTTGGTGGACCATTTGAAGGTATGTGAGCAAATCAGTTTGGATCTGATAATGTCACAATCCATGGGCAATACAAATAGCAAAATAAAACCGATTATAGAAGAAGACAAATGTCTTTAATGAAATTGCTTATTTTAAATTTTCATTTCGGCCTTGAAGTAGCTGTGGTAGCCAACAACCGTTTTAGAAAAATGTATTAAATGCCAGCCCTGCATTTTCGTTACAATTATAGAATTTCTGTATTTTTTAAGACTTATTTTATTTTAGTTTAACAGGCACCCTACTGCACAGTCATATATTAAATCTTCCCTTAATTTAATCACAAAACCCTTTTCTAATATTTATTTACTTTTAGCCAAATATTCAAACCACGGCCGTAGCCAGGAAGACCTCCCCAAAATGATTTTCCCAATTTTAAAAAATGTTCTGATTGAAAACATATTTTTTTTAATTAAATTAGCAAAATATTATAATTTTTTTTAAGTATATAATAAAAATGTTCACAAAATTTAGAGATTTTTTAAGGTAAATTAGTTGTTAAAATTCTTATTCGTTTTAAATTTGTTTTAGCCGGCTTTTACACTCACATAACAAATTCGGTTGTCTCAACAGAATTTTATTCAACCGAACTGATTCGGTTGCTGCAACCTCGTAGATTCGTTTGTTACAACTGAATTCTGTGGTTGTAACCGAATTAAGGGTTGTGGCAACTAAAATCATTTGGGCCAACTAAATTCGGTGGGGACAAACGAATTTACGAGGTGGCAGCACCCGAATAAATTCGGTTGGATGAAATTTTAGAGTTTTTATGAGAGTATAGACTTGGAACATTTTTAGGAGGGAAAGAACTCAATTCCATAGCCGTTTTAAAAAAAAAAAAAAAAAACACTCTAATTTGGTGGGGTTTTTGTTGAAAAAAAAATATGGAAAATTAAAATTTTTCGCTTGAAATGCGGAAAAAACTAAATAGTCAAAACTGGAGTCTGGTTGGATACAAAAAAATATATTTAAACCAAATAACGGATATTTTGAACCATTTGCCAATTTTTAACTTGATTTTAGTAACATGATTTTATTTTTGTCAGAAATAAATCCCGATTCTGAATTTTTTGTTATCAAATTCTCTCAAGAGACATCGAAAATCTCTTACATTATAATGCTTTTGTTTCACACCGAAATCTTAAAGTTTTGAATGCTCTAATCTATACAAAATGCATTTGGCTCTGAATATTTTTTTTAATTATAAAAAGTATCTGAATCAGAGGACTTGTTCTAATTTTAAACAAGTTTTGAAGCCCATTTTCTTTCTAAAAAATATAAGTTTTTGATAATTGTATACAACAGGAGTTCATAAACGTTTAAAGAATTTTTGTACATAAAATTATTAGTTTCAGGTTTGATATAATTTTTAGTAAAAAATAAAATTTTTTTTTTGTCGACCTTAATTGTGCAATGAAAATTATTCAAGTTCGAGGCCATACTCTATATTTCTTTATTAGGATGTTGTCCTAACATATAATCTATAGAGTTTTTGTTTTCAAATTTATTATTTGACCCTTTCAGGAATGTGTTTATAGAACTATTTCGGGAAACGTGTTTTGATGAAAATTCTTTTCCGTGTTGTTGCTGTAATATGTTAAAATTGTTACCTGTCATCAGATTTAATATTCGCTATATCTTTATTTAAAAAAAAATTTCGATGTGAATGCAAACGTTTTTCTTGGCGATATTTCTCGTTAAAATAAAATAATAAAAACTGGATTTTAGAAAATTTTCCAATTGGGATTTTTGGAAACGGTAACAGTTTTATACGCAGTTTTAATAAAACTCAAATAAATTTCAATTCAAATAAAATTTTGATATTTCTTTATTTAGAAAAATTTGACATGCATTTACAGGTTTTCTTAAATTTTTGCCCACTTAAGCGATAATGTGCACCTTTTTAGTTTTTTTTTTTAATTATTATATAATTTTTTTTATCAGTTACCACAAGAAAATGAGCTATTGCCAACAACTGTATAAAGTGTTGGCCTACAATGTACTGCATTTGGATTTGGCATATTACACTTACAAAGGAAGTCTACCGCTGCGTTCTCTCTGATCTTAATGATATGACAATGGATATGTGATAAGAAAAAAATAAAGGACACGTATTTTTTTAGCTGCCGAATCTCACGTTTAAGGGTTAAAAGGTGGGGCCTGTGGGGTTGATATATTTTTGTATGGAAACTAACCGAATTCAAATTTTGTTCAACGCAGCTTTGATGTTCTCGAGAAAACAGAAATGTGTGACTATGTAGTTGGTTAGGGTTGCCGAATGTCAAAAAAATTCAGATACCCGCTCGATTCATTTTAATATTCATTAATATACATATTTTTGAAGCTTAATCCGACTTTATGATGTAAGCAAGATAATTCAAGTTCAAGATCATTTGTTTTTTGCCAAACAAAAAACCGTGCAATGTTTATTTTTTAATTAAAAAATTTCTTTATCCGCTAATTTAATGCAGACTTCATCTACTGACAGTTCCTTACATGTTTCATTTCGAGTTACCGAAAATTTTCCAACTTTAATTCTTTAACAAAACACCAGTTTTAATATCACTTAAAACACATTTTTTTAATAACCGAAGGTTATCGGACACGTCGTTTTCATTAGGTTCTAGGATTGCCAGACGTCCTTGATTTAGCTTGATTTACAAGAATCTTTAATGCTAGTCCATAATCAAGAAAAAATATATTTGGTCAAGATGTTTAAAGGACAACTAAATAACACCTTAAAAAACTCTTTTTTAAATGTTTCCAAAGTTTTCTTAAAACACAGTTTTTTAAAAAGCCAACAAAAAAATATTTTATGAAATCATGCTTGTTGCAGGCTAAGTCGATACCATTACCTAGACGTAAATGGTATCGTTGTTAAGCATATATGATCATATATGGGCTTGCTTATGAAAATACGTTAACAAATTTCCGGAAATTAATATCTAATTTATTTTTGAAAATAATTTTTTTATGAAATTTATTTTTATATGCAGAGAATTAGTTTTATTTTAAGAAAATCCATTGTTAAAAAAAAATACAATTAAAAATAGGATTATACTTTATAAACAGAGAACACAAATATGTTGCGGGCTTTTTTTTTGCCATTTTACTCATATTTGCTATTTTTGTGTGGCATTTTTTTTTTATTTTTAACGTTTAGGCTTAAAAACAGCTTTTTGATAAGATTTTTAAGCTTGCCTTTTTCAGATATTCTTCTCTTAATTAATTAATTAATTATTATTTAATTATTTTTTTAAAAAGTATAATTAGTTTACCTTATTTGTAGTTTTACTATTTTTTTGCTTTTTCCAATATTTTGCTATTTCTTTCTTCTCTGTTTAGAAATTATAAATATTCCTCAGTAGGCTTAAGTCCCCCTAAAGTATGCAACACCATACAAGCTTATAAATTAATTTTATTAAAACTTAAATATCACTCATACGTCTGGCTCCATTTTTTTGTATAATGTTTCTCGAAAGTGTACAACAAAAAATTTGATTTGCACCACTACACTAACGCAATACAAATTATACGAAATATTTATATATCACTCATTCGCCTGGGTGTGTTATATTTTTATATTAAG